>LPNX010507043.1:265291-345311 GCA_001517045.1 Pseudotsuga menziesii | reverse complement strand
CCCCCCCCCCCCGAGTTGGGCATGATTTTCTCCAAGGAATAAGGAAAACTAACATACTTCCCCCATAGCCAAGGATACAATAAATTTCAGTCAAGCCAATGCAGTTGGGTTTAACAGACTTACACAGGCAGTGATTTACACTTAGCCAATTTCACATGAGACATAGCCAAGCCAATAGATGGGTTTATCAGGCTACCATCCAAGCCATCCTTCCAGTTGGGTTTATCAGGTTGCCAAGGAGGTAGAAAGGTTGACTGCTAAGCTAGTGAGCTCAATCTAGAGTTATGATCCTAAATTCTAAACATTTACACACCCAACACAAGGAAGCATCCCCTTCTCTGCTACACAGTCCCTTAGGCCATGCATTCCCTTCCATTGCTATTCAGTGTATGCAAAGAAGAAAATCAGCCCTCTAGATCGGTCCGTGAGGTGCCTTCACACACTAGGTTTATCAAGCAATTCCAGACACCATTTCCATTCCCTAAATCAATTCAGATGCCAAATGAGGATGCGCACACAGTGATCTCACTCCTGGGATTATCAAACGTAAGCAGAAGCCAAGGAATTACACATGCACGTAGTAATTTATGAATTTCTAAGCATTGTTGGTTCCAGACCGAATCTTGCAAAATACCAAAACAAAAACATTTGCTGGTTATTCAAATCAAAGACACAATTCGGATTATGGGAAATCGGGTTCAGGAAAACAACTAGCAAACAAGAGGAAACATAAAAGGAAACAAATCCACACAGGAAAACCAAAAACATCAAGGGTCCAGATTACCGAACAGAAGAAAATCGTGAAGGGTTCAAACTCAGAGTGGTTTCGCTTACTACGTGAATGAATATTACCTAGTCCAAAACATCCCACCCGGTCCAAATCATGAAGGGAGGTGAAAACGCTCTTGCATGAGGGAAAGGCAGATGTTTTTGGTGTTTTCTTCCCCAATAAAATTTAAAAAATGTTTTTCCCGAAGTGGTGCTCTTCCCCTTTCGAATTTCTTTCCACTCTTCCAATCCCCCCCCTTATCCTTAGGAAAAATCATGCCCCCGTCTCATTTGGCTGCGTTGACATATCTAGTTGTAGGTTTTTAATTAAAATTGCAAATTTAACATGATGTCTAGTTTTTTTAATGTTTAGCTAGCATAAAATACCATCGTCCCAACCTTAATTGTCGAAACATAAACACTAAATCAATGTTGGGGAATTTGCCTAGCTCCACACCACGATTATTTACATCATTTATTTAAATGTAAATGGGTCAAAACCGGGGTGTTATAGAAAACTTAATAATAGCCAGAGGATACTTAAGAGCACACACACCAGCTTAACAGTAATACTTTCCCCAATAAACCTAAGGCATTATCATTGCAGCAATAAGGAAAAATACACTCATACCTCTACATACACAACTTAAACTCATAAATCAAAGGAATGCATGCAAATGCTGGTGAATTTTTACTGAAACTAATACATCATTTGAGTGGACAATTTTCTCAGTACATAGCACAACCATCTAAAATGGAGAGTGTGATTAACAGTTTCATAAGCATCATTCCATCAGTGAAATTGAACATCCTAATTATCATTTCCTTGACATTGGAACACAAATATACACCGAATAACATACCCTAATTTTAGAAGAATAACAGGAATAAAACCTCAGTAGGAAACCGGTTCGTAACAGAGCCACAATGAAAAGGGAACAACCACGTTCCACCCAACCATATATTAGGCACAGATCACTCCGTCCTCAATCACCACTAAGCTAAACTATGCATGCCAAGAGTGGTGACAGTCAAACTCAGTCTAGTTCTCCAGTGAGAAATCCCTTGCCTAACACAGAGTGCTCACACAACAAGTATTCCTTGTTCCAGCATACTCAGCAGCGTCCTGCCTCCTATCATATGCTTCCTTATTTATTCCTTTTCATTTTTTACTAGGTCTTTTGCATCTGATGGACAATTCCCCCCAGGAATTTCTGCTCCACTACCTATTGATTCCTCAGGGTGGGGCTAGTGCCATACTGGCATCCCCACTTCTGGTGTAACAGTTCTAAGAGTGACCCTTCATATCCCCAACTCTCGCATGCATAGTTTTCATCATTCAACATGGATGTCCCTATCCTTTAGATTTCATTACAAGCATAATGTTTTCCGGTTACAATTATCCTCTAAGGACTGATTGGCATATTCCAGGTCTACCAACCATATTTAAAGAAAACAAAAATAAAAATTGTATTTGAAAATTATTACAAAATTACGGGATATCACAATTTTTTATATATTATGTTTTTAATACATATTTTAATGATCAAACAAAATGGCAACGGGGATATTAGTTGACGTAGCATGGTCAGAATTGAGTTCATGGGAATTGAGTCTATAATTTCTAGTGCACATGATGATGCCAATATTGCACTTACAGAAGAGACCTGAGGCCAACAAACACATCCACCATCATCTGGAGTTGTAGGGGCCTCACTGGATGTCTTGAAAGAAGAAAATGATGCCAAGTGACATAGACAGTCTCTCATGAATTTATCTACAATGTTAAAATTTACTAAATTTTAAAATTGCAAATGGATTCAAATGAATCCATCTGTAGTGTTAAAATTTGGTCAATTATACAAATTCATTGTCAAAATTGTAATTCTCCATCGTCGTGGCGACGCAAATAAAAATGACTAACGTAAACGACTAATTCATATTCTTAGTCGTTGTTGGCTAGTTATATTTTTATTCCTGTGACTAAATTAGTCGTTTGCGTTAGTCATTTTTATTTTAGTCACTTGTTATCTAGTCATATATTTTATCATATGACTAAATTAGTCATTTTTAGTTGGATCATTTTAAATTGCTCAATTTTGGTTGTTTATCCCTTGAAAAATTGTGGTGACTAACTTTTTTAGTCACTTGGTAAATTATCTCTCATTTTGTAATAGTTGATGATTGTAGCTTCAACAAATAATTTTGCATAGGCCAGGTTTCAAACATGCAGGAGTCATCCAAATTTCCTCTCTAAGTACTTGCTTGAGAGAGCAAGCGACTTTGATATCTCTTTCCTAAGTTTTACTTAGGAAAAGCACATTATTAACTTAATGTTGGCTAATGACTAAAAAGTGAACTTAAGATAAAGTCACAGTCGTTGATCTTAAGTGAAGCATGAGATCTAATCTCAATCATTGATCACTTTGGAGATATATGTTTAGGGTTTGAAATCATAAGTGAGAGGAGTAGAAACACAGACTGAGAGTGATATCTCATTGAGTGGATGGAGAATTAAGACTTCCATCCAAGTGTGTAGGGGTGGGGGCCAAGGAAGGGAGAAAAGAGGCAACAAAGGAAGTAGAGACAAGTGTGATAGGATATGCTAGTAATTGTTTTGTATTTTCCTCAGGTGGGCCATTATCCCAGGATAGGAGCTCAAGATTTTATCTAATAAAATCAACAAGGTACTAGTTTTCGCTTCAGGGTTTTTCCAATGGTAATTTACCCATCAATCTATTTTGCAATATGTTTATTTTCCATATTTATGTTTCCACTGTAATGTTTAGTTAATGAATTAGTTGTGCTTTAATTCAATAACTAATTTATTTGGATTTAACTGCTATGTATTGGGTTTGAGAAATTAACAATCCCCTCTCATGATTTATATATCCATCTTGGAGTATTATATATTATATTCCAATATTAACATTTACATGACTTGAAATCACCATGGAAAACCCACCAAATGGTCCCTATAAGTATATTTACATCATATATACCTAGACTTTTGTTGTAATCTCCTAGATCACATAAGGTTACCAATAATACACATAAGGTTACCAACAATACACATAAGGAATCATATAGACATACAGATACAAGAAACAAGAATAGATATCAGAATAACAGATTATACTATAGAATCACATGAGGGTCCATACATATACAAAAACTAAACCAAGTTCTTAGCCGACTCAACATCCTATTATATATGATTTATAAAATGGTTATGAGTAACTACTTGTCGGTTCGCCCAACTAACATGACCTTTGAGGCCGACCTAATATTCGATTAGTCGGCTGCCTAATCTAGTTAGCTACTAGTCTAGTCGGCTTACTGACTAGCGCCTCCAACATCTTCCCCAGGAACAAAATCTTTCTTCATCCCAAAGAAACAGGGGAGGTACTCAAAAATATGTTGTCTGAAATAGTTGTTGCATTTGCTTTGTCCTCATGGTCTATGTAAATGAATGGACGGTCGTTTCTGAACATAGACTTCTACAATAGCTTCTGCCTTGATGGCCAGTTGGTGTTGAAACTCTTCCCAACTGCGTAGAGCGTTTTAGATATTGATGGTCAAGGTTGTGAGGCTTGACAAAGTCGACATCTTCTCTTGAATGGAACAGTCTATGATGTTTTCCAAGTCAGGTCCCAGCAACTGATCCTTTTTCATCTACTGTATCTAACAATCTTTTCATCTATGGGCGGATCTTGTCTAGTGTGTCGATGCTTGGGAGTGCTTGGTTCATCCATTGATGCGCTTGTTTTTCTAGTTTTTCTAGCTTTGTTGTTTCTAATATGATATGGTCCTGGATTGTACTTCTCATGGTGTCGTCCAGACCATGTTGCTTTTCTAAGTTATAGATGTGTTCACGAGTCTGTCGAGTATACTGGAATACCTATCCATAATAGGTGTACCATATCCATAGGACTTCTTCCGTGGTAACAGACGCTTCCAAGTGCTCCTGCAGTACCCTGTGTGCCTCAAAAAATGTTGTATATTGCTGCCTTAGTAGCACAGAAGTTTCTTCCTTTTGCTCATTTATCTTAATCTACAGTTGTGTCTGTAGGTTCGACATGACACTTTCAAACAATTGGTATGCTCTTTCCAATGGTTTGTCGGTGTCGATCTCAGCCGTCCCTGGTATCATTGTTTGTGTCAAAGTCCTACATTTAGTGAAGAATTCAACTTGTTCTGTCTTCATTTTGTTGATTTTCTCTTGCCTAGTTTGGTTTCCTCTTGATGCTTCCTTGGTAATTGCTTCCAATAGTTAGTCCAATTCTCCATCTTTTAATTTTGGTGTTTTGACTAAAGAAGTCGATCCCCACTATTGAAGATGGATCACAGTCTGTCCCTGTGATGTCTAGTGGTGGTTATTTCTTTTATTCTTGTGTTTGGGCTAGTCCACTACTATCCCTGCAAGTACTGTTGCTGCTTGATGTTGTTCTGTTTGTTGTGTTACCTACTTCTCTTCAGTCTATTGATTTTCAGTCGACGGTTCTTCCATTGGTCGGACTTCTGTCGACTGCACTGCATTATTTGTGGGATTTTTAACTTGTGCTTCCTAGTTGAGGTTTGTGGTGGGGTGTGTATCTGGTAGTGGTGAATATGGTGGCTCTAGCTCTAGTGGATCCTTTGAAGTTGGTGGTGGATAAGGGGTAGGCGAGTGGTTTGGCCAGGTAATAGGGGTGGTCGGCATGCCTTCTGTCGATACAAGGTTTTCAACTTCTAGCGACAACTTGGGTTGTTTGATCAGGGTTTCTTAAAAATGTCGACTGGATAATTTCGACATCTTTTGGTTTTGGTATTGGTTGGTCCGGTTGGGTGAGGGTTCGTCGGCCGAAGATTGACTTAGTCAGTGTGTAGGTGGTGTTGATTTTATGATCTTTGAGGAACAAGTTGGGTAGTTGTTTGATGAATTTTTGGAGGTCAACGTCTTTATCTACTTTTCTTTTAACGTCTTCGACATTACACTTTTGCACAAGTCAATTGGGTTGAGAGTCATTCACTCTAGCTCATTTTCTTGAACAATTTTGGTGGGGGATGGAGGTGGGGGAGTGGAAACTAAGTCGACAGCTTCGAATCTCTCAGGAATTGTAATTTTTACCTTTTTGGATTTCGCCTATATTACTTCCTGGTCGATGAAATGCTTGAACTGCTCCTCGGAGATACTTTGTTTTTAGCAGCTTTCTCTATGATGTCAGCTGCATGAGCCAACTATTCGTTCTCATATTCTAAGTCGTGCTATAGGATAAGATTGCACTTGCCTCTCCCTTTTGTTGGACTGTCGTATTTTTTTCAAGATTTGAAAATCTCTTTGGTTATTTGTCAAAGGTTCTGCTTTGAATAGTCATATTCTGGTTGATCTTCTTGTATTTCACCTTCCTCTCTTTCTTGGGTTAATACTAGTTCTTGTTGTACTTGTGGTTGTGGTTGTGGAACTATCTCCAGTTGAAGAGTGTTGATCTATGTAGCTAGTATGTCCTCTGACATGAAGGTACTGATATACAGACGTAGTTCATAGTCTTCTTCTTTTTCTTGATCTATCAAAGGTTCCTCAATAGGATGATCTGTCTCTTTCACCTTTGCTGGTATCGACAGTTTTGTGTTCGACTATCGGTCTAATTATTCAAATATCTTGTCGACCATTAGGTAATAGTTGAGAGGTTTTGGTTTCACCCCCTGCATATACCAGACTGCAATGTGGTCGAGTTCTAGTTGGATATGCACTGTATTTGGCAGACTTCGTCAGATGTTTTGAGGCACCCTCCATCTGGTTGTTTGAACCCTTAAGTTCTTAAACCAATTTTCCAGTAGTACTTTACCTTCTTCGAGCTCTAGCTTGGTTCTAGCCATTGAGAATGGCTTGAAGCACCACATGTGAAATATGCATGGTTCGAGGAATTGCTTATGCCCGACTAGACATAAGTGGTACATGGTTATTCAGATGATTAATGACGAGAACCTAATTATGCCGCCCGACTCTTGAAATTTTTCACAAATGGACTTAAGCATGTCGGTGACATACTGAGCCTAGTGGAAAAATTTTCTTGTTTCCATTATTTCATCCACTGCATCCATCATTTCAAGTTTCAAGTTGCATCCACGACCAGTGACTGTTATACCTACTAAGATAATTTTTGCCACTATATTGGGTGTGCTGGCGATAATCTGTCTGACTATCAAGCCTTTGGAGTTTTTACCTGATGGTGTTCCTATTAGTCTTTCCACCAATACCTCCTTGATTCCCACAGGGACAGGGTCGCCTCTATTGGAGAGTCCAGTCAACTTGTAGATTGTTTCAGCAGATATCTCCACTGGTTGGTCAAAGTAAAATTTCCCCTTATGGTAATGGATGATGATGAATTTGATAATGGTTTCTTTGTGCCTCCAAAGCTTGCCATGAGAGGGGTGTTCATGTAATTCAGAATGGTGCTTTGATAGATTTTCTCCCCTTCCTATGTTCTTTTTTATTTTTCATATGCCCACTCCTTAATTTATGCCCAGTATTTTTCCCATGAAGTTTCTTGAACTTTTGCATTCTTGATATTTCGTAATATCTTTACTAGTGGAGTCTCGGCTGATTCTAGATCTTGTGTTTTAGCCGAAGCGGCTCTAGTTCTATTTGGTGCCATCTTGTCGGTTTCTTGTTTGGCTTTTCTCACAAGGTTTTCGCTATCAAAGTTTTGAACAATCTATCGCTCTTCTTTTTCGGAAAGTGGTAAGAAATATTCATCAAACATAGTATTTATAGGTGGAGTGGATGGTGATCTTGTCGATTGATGTATTAATGGTGGAAGTGATGGTCCAGGATGATCTATTGAAATATCTTTTAATGCTTTCTAGTTTTGGTGCTCGTTCTAGCCGTAATCATGATGGCTTGATTTGACTTTTCAATCCTTTGGTCGATGCCGATTGTGAAGGCGGTCATTGATATGTCGATGGTGGATTTGTCGATTGTCGAACTATGGTCTACTATGTCTTTCAAATTTTCCTGTCATTTTTGTCTTGGCGGGATCGATCTCTTTTAGAATTTTTGGTGTTTTTGTGATTTTTATAAATTTTTGTAACAGTTATAAAACCATTTTTTTTTAAGTTTTTAGTTTTGGTACCGTTTTAGTCGGGCACCATTTACCAGCTTCTGAAATACTGTGCCCTGTAATGTTCTCAGTCAAACTGATCCATTGGCATTGATTTCTTTGACAATGTAAGATCCCATCCATTATGTGTGTAGCTTTTTAGTTTTTCCTTTCACCCGACTGTTGTATAGTAATGCAAGGTCTCAGACCGAGAAATTCTTATTTTTGATGTTTCAGTCGTGCCAAGCCTTTTGTTGTTGTTTCTGAATTTCTTGGTGTTGTATAGCAAGCAGTCTGCGTTCTTCTAGTTTGGATAATTGCATTAGTCAATCCTTTCTTGCTTCTTCGACATTGATATGTAAGATGCCGGCTATCACTGGTGTCTATTGTCAAAAATGTAAAGGAACAACTACTTCTTGGTCGTAGACTAGTCGAAAGGTTGTTTGGTCGGTCAAACGTTTATATGTTGTTCTATATGCCCATAATACTACAGGGATTTTCTCATCCCAGTCATCTTTGTCGGTATTGCATATTTTTTCACACCCATTGTCAGTGTTTTGTTGAATGCTTCTATCACCCCATTCTACTAGGGTGATAGGTGTGCTTCGTCGGTGGTCTATTTTGAATTGTTCTATCAATGTTGTGATTGTTATATTGATGAAGTGTGAGCCTTGGTCACTAATTAATGTTATAGGACAGCTAAACCTAGTGATAATGTTTTAATATATGAATTTAACAGCTACCTCACTACAACAGGTGTCAACATGTTTTGCTTCTTCCCATTTAGTGACATAATCTACTGTTGTTATGATAAACCTTGCACCTGTCCTCTTTGTTGGGACTAGGAATGGACCTATAAATTCGATAGCCCAGATTTCGAATGCGAGGCTTGGGTTTACTGATATTAAAGGCATTTCTGTACTAGGTAGTGGTTGACCTAGTCATTGGCAATGATCACATTTGCTCACAAAATTTTTACAGTCTTTGTATAGCGTCGACCACCATAGTCCTGATTGTTGGATTTTCTTTGCAGTTGTATCCAACTGAAAGTGTCCTCCTGCCAGTCCATAATGTGCTTCATGCATAATATTTTCCCATTCATGTTCTAAAACACATTGATTGATTACTTCGTCCAAGCCTATTTTGTATAGGAATCTGTTGATTAAGGTGTATGGGGCTGCTTTCATGGCTAAAATTTGTTTTTTCTTAGTTTTCATGCCTTCTGGTGCTTGACCATTCTCTAGAAATTGCGCTATTTCCTCTAATTCTACCATAACAACTTCTATTCGGAAAATATGTGCATCCGGCAGGTCATCTTCGACTCTTGTCGGTTCCTCCCCCATGTCAATTCTCGACAAGTGGTCGGGCCTGACATTTATCTTTCCTGGTTGAATGATGACTTCAAATTCAAATTCTTGGAATAGTAATAGCCAACGATAGATTCTCCCATGGTGCAAAGGTTTATTGATAAGGTATTTTAATGCTTTACGACCTGTATAGAATATGAAGGGGTTAGCTAGTAGGTAGTGTCGATACTTTTGAAGATCAAAGACCATCCCTAATGCCTCCCTTTCTATCGTGGAGTAGTTGCATTCAGCATTGTTTAATTTTATACTACTGTATATGATTGTGTAATCCATGCCATCTTCACCAGGTTGTGTTAATATTTCTCCTATTCCTAAGCCTGAGGCATCAATGTGCACATGAAATTCAATCGACCAGTTCGAGAATCAAAGAATGGGTGCTTCAACTAATATTATTTTTAATGTGTCGAAGGAAGTATCGCATTCTTCTGTCCAGTTAAACTCCTGATCTTCTCTTAACAGTTCTTCCAAAGGGTATGTCATATCAGAGTAGTTCCGAATGAAATTTCTATAGTAACCTGTATGTCCTAACAGTACTCTGACCTGTTTTGGGTTCACTGTTGGTTTTAAGTCGAGGATAATTTTTATCTTTGGAAAGTCGACTTTGATACCTTCCTTGCATACAATATGCCCTAATAAGATTCCTATAGGGGTTAATTTCTTTATATTGAGAGATAACTGAATCTGTCGGCAATGTTCCAGCATAAGCCTTAACCATTTACAGTGGTCTTTCACCATAGAATAGATCGTCTAGTCGTCGAAGTATACTTCCATTGTTTTGTAGATGTATTCTTGAAATGTTTTGACAAATATTCTTGAAAACACTGCATATGCATTTTTTAGACCAAATGGCATGACTCTGTAGGAAAATGAACCAAATTCACATATGAAGCTTGTCTTTTTCTGATCTTCTTTAGCTATTGGCATTTGATTATACCCTGAGAATCCATCCATAAATGAATAGCATTCATGTCATGTGAATTCATTTAAGATTTCATCGGCATATGGACACAGAAATGGAACCGTTAAGGTAACCTTGTTTAATTCAAGGAAATCGACACAGATTCATAGTTTTTTCAGGTCATGCTTTTTTGGTTGGATGACCATTGGGCTTGCCCATTCTGACTAGTCGACGGGGTAAATTATTTCGGTTGTAATCATATTGTCGATCTCCTTTTTTACTATTTCCTTATATTTATGTGCCAACTTATAAGGCCTTTTCTTGACAGGTCGAGCATCAGGTTTGATGTCTATATTCATCTCTCCCATTTCTGCTACTAATCCTTTTAATTCTATGTAGTCTCATGCAAATACATCTTGAAATTCTTTTAATAAGTCGACAATCTCTGTGGTTTGTTCTTCGCTCCAATTGTCGCCAATTCTTGCCGTTTTCGATCTATTATCATTATAAATGTCAATTTCTTTAGTTCTTACTTTTGCATCCATCCATTCTAGTGCTTTGCTTTCATTAATCTGTCAACTACCTTCTTTGAACTGAGAAAATGTTGCTGGAAATTATGTTGTTGTCATTCAGTCGGTGTCTTCTTTGTTAGTCGTCTCAATTTTAAGCATTATTCAAATTGGTTTTATTGTTTCTAGGTGATGAGATTTCCATTGAAAGATTTTCCCTTTTGCATGTTCATTTTCCATTCGTAGTCTTGTTAACTGTGGTATCATGTTGGATCGAATGTTGTTACATGATATTTTTGGTCGATCATGATTTTGTACCGAACTATCATTCCTAGTCGGTTGTCTAAATGCTTCTATCTATTTTGCAGCTTCGACTAGTTTTTTGTTTTGCGGTATAAAGCTAAAGTCCTTGATGAAATTTTCTCTAAGTTCGTTCCAGATGAATGTTTCACCTCGTGCTTCTTCCATTTTATACCACTTATTTGGTAAGTCGGCTAGTGTCGAGGGAAATAGGTGTGGTCATGTACATTCATCATTGTAACCGAGTCTTCTCCATTCTCTTTCACATGTTCTTATGTGTTTGTCTGGGTTTTTCCCTTGGATGAAGACAGGTATTTCTGCCTGTTTCGTTAGCTTCCTTCCTCCAAATATTTCTACGAAGTCAAATTTGTTTTTTCATGTCTGTAGTCTTAACTGATGGGTTTCCCACCATCAAGCAGCTTGTCCTGTAAAATTTTCTATCAGGATTTGTAGTTGGCCATGTTCACCTAAATTTTTAGAGACTTGTTTGACGTGAAGAACTGGGGACTCTCTTTCTTTATACCGAGGGTTTTATCTGGTACTTGTATTTGTTGGTGTTAGAGTAGGGTATTCCCTAATGTTCCTTTCAAATATTTTTGGGATGATGGATACTAAGAAGCATTGTCGGGTTGGTTTTTTTTGTATTGCTTGAATATTCCAACAACCCCTTGCTTGAGTCTCGTAGTTTTTGACTTCCCAATCATATAATTCTACGTCTGAATTATATCCCACCGAATCTTGGTTGCCTAGATGAAGTTCACCATAAATATTGGGTTCATTATAGTCTTCATTATTGTGTATTTGGTATAGTTGTCGAATGTCGACTTCTTTGTCAATAGGTTCGGTCCAAGGTTCGCCTTGGGAAGGATGAATGGGGACAATAAATTTCTGTCCATTCCCTTTTAATTTTATTCTTTCATTGTCTAAATATATTGATGCTTTCATTTTTCTTCCCCGTGGTCGACCTACCAAGGCTGGGAAGGAGTTGGATCCTTCCTTAGGGTTGATAATTTTGAAGTTGATATTAGTCGATGTGCCTTTTATCATTGTATCAACATTTCTCCAAACCCCAATGGGTTTGATCAGTCCTTGGTCGGCTAATTTGAGGTATAAGCCTAATTTGTTTAGTCGAGGTCTGCCCAACTATTCCCATGTATCTCGTGTCATAATATTTACTTGTGAATCAAATTCGAGAACGACTTGTCGAACATGATATCCTTCAATTTCAAGATCGACAAGTGGGTCAGTATCACTCTTGTATTTTTATTCAAGCTACATATATTTTTGGTTTGTTTATCTATATTATTTTTGTGCTTCATATTATATAATAAGTCAATGAATTGAGACACCGATTTATCATTCTATACTAAACTGAATATTTCTTTAAGTGTGTTTTGTCAACTATCATCGACTACTTCCTCTCTGGCAAATTCCTGAAACATGTTTGATGCATCGTTATATAATTGTTTTTGCTTTGCCGGGTTAGGATAATCATTTTTTCTTTAATTTTGCTTATACGTGGATAATCATTTCTGATTTTCATCCCTTGTCGAGTTACTATATGTAGGTTTTTGGATGCATTAAATCATGTTTTTGAACACACGACAAGACATTAACATTTTTATTTTTATTAATCATGTCAAGTATGGTGGGACAATCCTCTAGTGAGTGATCGCCCACACCACAGCTAGTACAAAATTTAGATCAGTTCTATCCTTGTATGGACAATATACATAGCAGTGTCCTTCTTTATAACATGTAAAGCACTGGATGGGTAGTCATGGTCGATTGTCACAATTTCCAGAAAATTGTCCTCGACCTCCAAATCCTCGATGATGATTGTCGAACCGACGCTTGTATCAACGGCCTTCATATATTTGATTATTCAGTTTTTTTTGTTCATTACTCCTTGGAATGTTATCATTATTCTGCGCGATTGCATTCATTTGGTAGACTGCTTGAGAGTTTTTTCGATTCTTCATGTTCAAGTGGAAGCCATCCATTGCGTGACTCTTTACCTCACAAATTGCGCACCAATATGCTTTGTCATTCTTCATGTTGTATGGAAAATCTTCCGTTGTATGCTCTCCATGTTCTTGCCAAATGTTGGAGAAGCATTTTGTTTGAACAAAATGAACATCTTGTCGACTTATGTCTTGTCAACTATTATCTTTAGTGTGTCCAACCGTGGAGCACGTTGTGCACCATACATCCTGATTTTTAAGGTTCAGCTCTTTCAAATATTTTTGCATGATTTCCAACTGTTCTTCTAGCCTAGTATCGATGAGATATGTTGGGAAATCCTCATCCATCTCTACCTGCAGAGCTTTAGTCAGTGCATCTTCATATGTTTTAAATGTCTCCAATCTTATAAGTTGCTGAATTTTCTATGACAGGCCTGCAAGAAACCACTGAATTAATAATTGTAATTGTAAGTGTTGATGTAATTGTAACTTCGGAATGTATTCATCCGTAATTCTTATGTATTGTAACCCGATGTTTATTCCGGGATGTATTCTAATGTATTTGAGTCATGTCATACCCCGATGTTTATTCTGGGAAGTTTCTATAATGAGAAATTCATGTCAAGTCATTGTGGGTAACCCTCCTATTGGTCAAGGGTTAAAGTCCCCACAGTTGTGGGGCCCTTGGGTTATTAGACTATCCTAGTGAAGTCAACCCTAGGTGAGTCATTGTAAGTCAGGGCAATAGTCCCCACCATTGTGCTACCCTCGTATTGGTTGGAGGAGGCAAAGTTCCCATGAGTGGTGGGGCACTAGGGTTATTAGACACTCCTAGAGATGTCAGCTCTAGTAAGTAATTGTTAAGTGAGGCTGACATGTTGGAGTGGGTTCCAAGTGAATGGAAGAATATAAATAGAGAGTGAGATCCTCTCTATTTAATATACTCATACACACTCACTCACTCATTGGGGCACATGAGTGAGAGAGGAGAAGCTCTCTCAGTGTGAGAGAGAGAGACTGCTGCTGTCGGGAGATCATCTCACTATTTTCCGGTTTTACCTTTGGTGTTGATTCTATCTCTGAGGAAGTTGTGGGGTTTTCTCCTTTATGGTTTCCCCGAGGAAAATTCTTTGTGTCTCTTGTCTCTTGTGTTGTGCTTATGTTTTATTGTTGTGCTTGTTATTCTCTTAGTCAAAATATCCTAAGATCATAATGCTAGCTTGAATGATAAAAATATAACATGGTATCAGAGCTAACCTGAGAAGAAGACATTATGCAGCTGCAGAAGCTAGGGATTCTTACTTTGTGGGTCTCTCTCCACAATCCATCAGCAAAAGTATGCTAGGTTGACTCTCCATTGAAGGGTGCATCTTTCTATCGAAGCAGAATTTGATTCCGAGCATTTTCAGTTTTTGATGCGGAAATTAGGGATTTCTACATAAGAGGAATTTTTGAGTGAGCCAGCATAGGATTTTTCTCCTCATAAAAATAGAATTTTAGAGACCTGGATCAGGAAATTTGGTTGGGTGAAACTCCGAGAAAGCGAAACCTAGTTTGACCCCGAGCTAGAAAAACCCTAAATACTAAAACTTCTAAGTTTTGGTACATTTGCTATATCCCTAGATTGGCATAGGCTCAGGTGTTGAAACTTCTAGGGGCCGAATATAAAATCCTTATGAACACTGTGTCCAAACTTCAGCCTCAGATTCACTATATTATGGGAGATATGATCCCTCCAAGTTAGGGTTCCAGCCTCTTCCATAATTCATCCCTAAATAGGACACCTGAGGAGAATTTCTATATATTGGGCTTCATAGGTCAAAATGGAATTTATAAAGATGTTTCAGAAAGGCCATGGAATTTAATTTATGTGGTCCAAATTTTAGACTCAGAAGATGAACCAATGACACATGGAAGTCCGTACAACTTCGCTATTCTGAACAGTCCTGTAACAGATCACCTTGGGAAAAGGATCATAAATCCCAATTGGTGAAACCAATTCTGATTAAACCTATGGTGTTATATCAGGGACATGTGAGGTTACCTCAGTGAGAAGTTTTAGACATAGAGGAGTATTAATTTTGGATATATCATAGAAACAGTGACAAGCATTTCTGCAGAAGAAATTGGAAAACTAGGGCTTCCTGTTCCGAGAGCTTCCCTCCATTGTTTTCATAAAAGGAGTACATTGGACAGCTCCATTTGAAGAGATATATATTTCTATCCATTCAGATCTGAAATATTCCAAGTTTTGAAAATTAGGGTTTCTGTGACAAACCCTAGATCAGCCAGCTACGGAACCAGGACAGACACCTCAAAACGGTAATATCTAATCTTTTGCTATTTCCATTTGAGGTTCTCATTTCAAAGTGATCTATCACATCAGCTTAATGATAAGCTTTGTGAAGTTGACAACTTCCAAGTATGGGTATATGATCTCTCTGAATAAAATGAATTG
Source organism: Pseudotsuga menziesii (assembly GCA_001517045.1). Taxonomy (NCBI): domain Eukaryota; kingdom Viridiplantae; phylum Streptophyta; class Pinopsida; order Pinales; family Pinaceae; genus Pseudotsuga; species Pseudotsuga menziesii. Next base: position 329,965 of record LPNX010507043.1, on the reverse strand, counting down.
GACACCTACATGAGTAGAGAGGTTCCAGTTCCAGAGGGAGATGAGGTTAGAAGCCTTACACAAGAAGAACTTGGTCAAGGCCAAGTAGATCATTGTTGATTCAATCACGGATCAACTTGTACCACAAGTGTCTTCCCTAAAGACATCGAAGATGTTTGATTCCTTGACCAATCTATTTGAAGGGAAGAACATACACTGTACTTGCAAGTCCGACTGCACTGGTGTGCTTGCAAGTCCGACAGTTCTATTTCTTGTAAAGTTGTGTTTGGCAGGGGGGGTGCTCCTTCATGTGTCGGGTAGAGCAAGTGGATACTTTGGTTGGGAGGGTATGCTTGAAAACCCCAATTTCCTTCCTTCAGTTGACAGATTACTAAATTATTATCGTCATTTACTTCGTCGTTTAGTCAAATCCATATACCAAACTCACTAGCTCTTAGTCTTAGGTCCTTCTCAACAATGGCTTGCATTCAAGTACTCGGGTTTATTGGAGATAGAGGTCTTATCTCCTAGGGTATTTCTAGTTGGAGAGCTTCTCGCTACTCTATCCACAAATCTTCTTCCATGGGTGATACTTCCTCATCCATGCCTTCTTCCTATCGGTCATGACCCGAATCTGGTGGAATACTTCCGTGTTCTGTCACCCCAATGGTCATTCCTCTTTGCAATGCTCTAGTTTTCTCTCTTCTCTCTTCCCTTATTTTCTACCTCTTCTCCCTTTCTAACTTATGCAAGTACGAAGTACCTTTGTGTGTCACTGTTCGTTCTATTTCCTTCTTAAAAATACTTTTCATTGTTGGTGATGGTATTTTCTTTAGTCAACTAGAATCATTTTTACTCTACCCCAACACATGACCAGCTACCCCCCCATAGCCTACCCAATGCTTTAGAAATATTGGATGGTTCTATTTATTTTCTTAGGAAGTACCCCCACTCCCTTTAGGCAATGCATTTTTCCCACTTATTCTGTTTCTCTGCCCAGTTAGAATTTGGTGGCGGTTCACTTAGTGATGGACGAGGTTCAACGATATGGCCCACTCCCTTCTCAATCAGGAATTTGAACAAAAGGGTCGGTAAAGAGCAAAGAAACTACTCCATGAATTCCGTATAAAACCTTCTCTAAATACTTTCAACCGAGACTCTTTCCCCCACGGCTTGTTCTTCGTATATTTCGTATGTGATCTTTTCAAACCACTTCGACATGTTTGTTCGTCTACCTCGAATCAGTTTTTCCCGTAAATCTTGGTCTTTAGTTGCTTCCGGCTTTTTCATCTATAAGTTTTTTCAACAACTAAGGCACCGACTCTACAAACTTTTCATGTGTTTTGGTGAAGAATTTCTCCTTCGCCTGAGCAATAGTCAGACTATTTCTTCTTGCGTAATTCTGCAAATAATTTGCTATCTTATGCTCCCACCAATTCTTGATCTCTTTCTCTGATATCATCTACATATGGTCATGTCATTTGTATATGTACTACCAGAAATGGAATCAATGTTGTAATCTCATATATCACATAAGGTTAGCAATAATACACATAAAGAATTGTATAGACATATAGATACAAGAAACAAGAATAGATAGTAGAATAACAGATTATATTATAGAATCACATGAGGGTCCATACATATACAAAAACTGAACCAAGTTCTTAACTGTCTCAACAGACTATTATATATGATTTACAAAATGGTTATGAGTAACTACTTGCCGGTTCACCCAACCGACACGACCTTTGAGTCTGACCTAATCTCCGATTAGTCGGTTGCCTAATCTAGTCAGTTACTAGTCTAGTCAGCTTACCGACTAGCGCCTCCAACACTTTTCACTATTCGGGCCTTGGACTTGAGCTTCGAACTAGGAATTTATACCACCATATTTACATCATTTACAAGTAGGGTCATTCATTTAAGATCACATAACCTAAATCTTGTCACTATAAACTCGTTCTTATGATTTATACATAATCTAATCCAATACATTCCAAGGGTCAATAATGGGTTTTTGCATTCCCATCCCCATAGAGTAGCACCACCTTTGGTGTTTCTCAAAATTATAGCTAAAGTGATTACATTGCACCTTTACATGTGATGGCTTAATTTCAGTGAAATGTTACTTTATTATTGGGGATTTGCAATGGCTTTGTTTGGAACTCTCTCTCTTGCTCCACTTAGATCGCTTCCCAACCAATTATGTGGTTAGGATCATGCACATATTTCTTAAGAAAAGAAACATGAAAAACATCATGAACATTAGTGTTGTTAGGCCATGTTAGTCTATATGAAAATATCCCTATCATATTAAGTATTTCAAATGGACCACAATTTATAGATTTCAACCGACACAACTTCTAAGATTTGAGGAACTCTTCTTTGGTCTCACTTAGAGGAAAACACGACCCTAAACATGAAATTATCTATGCACTCTATTTTTTTATTTACATAGCTTTTATGCATGTGTTGTGTTTCCTTCAAATTATATCTGATTTTAAAAATTCCTTACTCCATTTCCTTAAGCATTCTAGCTCGAGCATGATTCTATTTATTGGACTATCCAAGATCATTAGTGTCCTACATCATCTACCATAAAAATATTCAATTGGATTCATTTTTTAGTTATGCTTGATGCCTCTTATTACATCCAAACTTTACCAAGTGTAAAGATTGTTCCCACTTGGATTGTGTTAATGGTTTTTTCTTACAACTCCATTTCATAAGTTTTGGACCCCTATTATGCATTTCACATTCTACATGTGGAGTGTGGTGTTGAGTGGAAATTCCACAAGACTCAGTAATCCCTTCCTTGTCCTTGCAGGTTGCAACCAAGAAAACAATGTAAGTGATGATTAGTAAACCATACATTAACAAGAAGAAGAAAAGCTCAATGAACAACAATGAAATAAAATATTGACAAGTGCTAGTATCATAAAAACAAAGAGAATGAGTTAGCTTCAACCATATAGTATTTGTCCATGGAAAATGTTGTATACAAATGGTGTCACCTAGAAAAATGAAACTTCAATGGTAGCCATTGATCTCCCTTGGGGAGGGGTTCTTTTGAACTCTCTCAAATTGCTTGATAACTAATTTGAATTCCATGTGAAATTCCAAGTGAAGAAGTCGAATTGCTTATTGAGGAAGAATTCAAGGGAGATTTGAATTCCAAGTGATGATAAAAAGGGGGATGAAAGATAATCTCTCAAACCATTTCTTTGTAGCATAACCTTGCTCTAGATTCATCTTCTTTGAATACATACTCATGGCTTCCTTTTATAGGCCAAATGGAGGTATTTAAAAATATAGTTCTCAATGTGAATGTTCCATCTCATGAAGTGTCCTTTCAAGTATAAGATGGGGGATATTTAATGCTCCCAAGCATGTGAAGAGGAAAATCGAATTCTTGGAGCCAAAAATATTGTTGTGATCATTGAATGGACCGCGAAGAGTTAGTGGTCCCTCCATTGGTACAACCAAACATGTTTTGAGACCATAGTCATGCATATCTACACAGGTTTCGAAACAAAAGCCACGCAGTTGTCCACAATGATTGACTTTAATCATTCTAAGGTTAAATTATAATTCTGGATTTGTTGAGGATAATGCTAATGAGTTGCATGTTGTATGTTGATGATGTCTTTTTGCAATAATGACCAAAATGCCGCATGTGTGCAAAATTGGACAATAACATGTGGTGTTCTTTATCACTTCAATCTGTATCTCTAAATAGTTTTCCCAATCCCACATGGTGCATGCAAAGTACAGGGTGTGTGTCCTTTGTTTGTGATGTTCAAACTTGGTTTACACATTTTTCATCATGCATGTAGGAGTGTGGAGTGCAAAAATTATTTCCTTTGTGGAATCCTTTATTCTCGCATTACGCATTCGAAATGTGAAGTGTGGAATGCATGTTTCATTCAATATTAACAATGATATATCCAATTCTACATCATAAATACCACATGTAGGATGCGAGGAACTTTTATCTATAATCTCACTCATGGTTTCATATATGACTTGATTGATGGTGTAATTAAGACACATTTGAACTTCATTAAACATATATTTAGAAGTGTCCTTTTGAGGATAATACCAAATCTCTAGGGTGGTGAGAATTTATTAAAGAGCATCATGCCATGTGAATTTGAGAGATAAATGTGGATAACATGATATGTGCCATTGATTAAGAGTATTGTGCCTAGGGTTCTACAGTTGACAAGAGAATGATCAGAAATGGATCATAAAAAATAAGTTATGAACCATGTTGTGGGGATACATTGTATTGTCTAGATTATTAGGATAGAAAATTCCATTGGTATTCATAGGTGGAGAAGTACTTGTAGAGGGATTGTAAGGTTTGGATGTTGGGTTTGGACAAGGTTGGTAGGTTCCTAAGTTTTATGATTTTTGAGATGTTTTCCACTAGTGTTGCAATATTTTGATATCAAGCATCTTGTCATGATTTGAAGGAAGTTAGCAAAGCAATTACTTCTATAATTCCCACCTCATTTGGAAACATGTTGAAACTCCCTACATTGACCAAGGCTTTCAAGGTTAAGGACATTGGTATTCATGAATTTAAATGGTGCCAAGGTTTCCATTTTGAGGAAGTGGTTGACACATACAACCACTAAGTGGTATGACCTATTAGATTGACACTGTAGACATGATAGATCCATACTAGGAGGTAGCATTGACTTTCATTAGGATTGTTGGCTAGGAAAGCACGTTGAAGGTTCCCAATCGTGTCTTATATTTTATGTATTACCTCGTGAATAAAGACACAATATTTGATTGGGGAGAGTTGGGATAAAACAAGATTGTGAAGTAGCTAGCTAATTTTTAGAAAAGCGAATATTCTTCATGACCTCATATTTTGTTTATTCAATTATCTTCTATAACTAGTTTGAAAATTTGTCCCCCAAAGGGTAAGTTTGCATAGATGTGAAGCCTAATTTCGTTATGGTATTGTAACACATTATTTCTTACCCCATGATTTTAATATGATATGACCCTAAGGGGGTCATATATGGGGTTAAATGTATAATATGACCCGAGGGGGGCATATATGGGACTAAATGCTTATGTAATAGGGTTGGTATAATGAAGGTGCCTCATGTGCAATGAGTGTATATGCATATATAAGAATAATGTAATCATTATTGAGGGACATGTGAAATGAATATGTGAATGTCTAGGGGTAATTGGAGAAGGATCTCCTATTCTTTAAGGAGTTATTGTGTAACTTGTATTTATTATATATATTGAAGTTGTGCTCCATGCTTACATTTATGTACATGGTTATGTACTATTGTTATCTTACGTTATCTTTGAGGATTTGGTTCATAACAACTGGTATCAGATCTTAGAGGCTTCCAAAATAAGTCATCTTAGGATTTTTGCTCTAATTTTTTTCTAGAACATTTCAAAGAACAAGATTTGAAGGGGTTGTATAGGACATAACAAGCTATATGTGGTATGAATTTTGTAACAATGGTTTTTCTTAGTAACATGCAATGCAATTTATACATTAGAGGGTAATTTATTTTAAATCGCGCCAATCGAGGGTTTGGGAATTGTGGTCATCTTGACCTTTCCAAAACACACTTGTAGGAGGTTACGCCACTCAATTTCATTGCTTGATTTGTTTTTTATGCCCTGGTTGAAATTCCTTAAGTGTTCATGAATAACATTGGGAAGCAAGTTAAAACTCTCTATAAATCGATAATTGAGGCTTAGATAGACAAACCTTCAGTTCCATTGGAAAAGTGACATCACAAGACCACTAGGGACACCACTCTAACATGTGTCTATTGACCTACCATTATCTATTTCAACAATTTTCACAACTAGCTTTTGCTCAGCAATATGTAATGTAATTTTTGCATTAGAGGGTAAATTTTTTAAAAATGTGCCAAACAAGGATGTGGGAGTTGTGGTCATCTTGGCGTTGGCCAAACACACTTACATGATGTTATGACACTCAATTTTGTTTCTCAGTTTGGTTTTTATTCCCAAGCTTGAAATTCGTCAAGTATCCTTCAATGACTTTGGGAAGTGAGTTCAAACTCGCCATAAATCGATAATGGAGGATTGGATGGAGAAATTGCCATTTTAGTTGGAATTGTGAAATTGGAGTACTACTATAGATACCACTCTACTATGATTCCATGGACCAACCATTATCTATTCTGATGATTTTGTAACTAGGGTTTTTCTTAATAGAATGCATTGTAGTTTGTGCATTAAAGGGTAAAATTTTAAAAAATGTGTCAACCAAGGGTGTGTACATCTTGGACATATCAAGCTTACTCAAACACACATACAGGAGGTTATGACGCTCAATTCCATCGCTGAGATTGGTTTTTATGCCCCTGGTTGAAATTTTCCAAGTGTTCTTGAAAGGCTTTGGTAAGCGAATTGAAACTCACCATAACTTGATAATTGAGGCTTGGATGGACAAACCATTAGTTCCATTGAAATCATAACACTAAAGTGCAAGTAGGCACACCACTCTAGAGTTATTCCATGGACCAATCATCATCTATTTCAATGATTTTCTCAACTAGGTTTTGCTCAGTAACATGCAATGTATTTTTTGCATTAGAGGGTAAATTTTTAAAACTGTGTCAATAGAGGCTGTGGACATCATGTTCATATTAACCTTTCCCAAACACATGAGTAGTAGGTTATGACACTCAATTCCACTGCTTGTGTTTTTTCTTATGCCTCCGGTTGAAATTCACTAAGTGTCCATGAATGACTTTGGTAAGCAAGTTGAAAATCACCATAACTCAATAATCGAGGCTCAAATGGACAAACCAACAATTTCGTTGGAATCATGACATCATACTACTGCTTGAAACACCACTCTATCATGAGTCCATGGACTGATCATTGTAATATCCTGAAGGTAAGTCCCAAAAACCTATTATTTTGATTATTTGCTTTACGATGGCACTAGGTGCCTAGACCATGAACCATGGATATACGATGATGTTTATTATTGAAATTAGTATTATTATCATTAATAATATTATTATTGTCATCAATATTATTATTATTATTATTATTATTATTATTAATGGCACAACATGAGTACAACGTTGTTGGGGGTTCTGGAATGTCATATGAGAAGGGTTTGCGATTAGGAGTTGCATCTCCCTCTAACAATACTCTTACCTACCTTATTTTATTACTTATGGACTATGGGGGTGATAAAACCCATAATTAATGTCTTGTATGCATATGCATGCAATAATTGTGCCCTCACTAGTGAGAATATTCCTCATTTGGTTGTTAATGGGTCCCACTATCACTTCACTCATGTATTATGGGCCTAATTGACTGTCTTGAGTCAATCATCTACCCAATTCTTGTAACTCCATGCTAATTGGAGTGTTTATTTAGTTAAATTGAGTTATTATCAGTTAATTCCAGTTAATCAGAGTTAATATTGAGTTAATATCATTTATTTTCAATTAAATGGAGTTTAACTAAGTTACAATCAATTAATCTCAGTTAGTTTGATTTTAACAGAGTTATATTCAGTTAATTTGAGTTAGTTTGAGTTTAAATGAGTTATAGTCAGTTAATTTGAGCAATCCTCCAGTTACACTAATGAAACTGACAATCAGAGTCAATTGGATAATTGGAGTTCTGATTCAGTTAATTCATTTTTGGGGGGGGTTAAAGTCAATCATCTTCAATTAATCATATGAAATTGAGTTTCCTTTAGTAGATGAGAGTGATCTTGGGAGAATTTGAGTGAGTCCCTGTGAATTTGAGTTGTCTCTAGTGCATGGGAGTAAGTTATGGGTGAATTTGAGTCATCCTGATGCAGGAGGAGTAACTTATTGGAAATTAAGAGTTAGTTAAGAGATTTTGGAGCTAATTTTGAGGAATTTAAATTAACCAGTCATGGGAAATGTCGCTACCAATGTTTTATAGTCATTCTCAGTGAATTCAAGTGGCTTAGTGAAGACTTGAATGATTCAGTGAGTGTTTATTAGGAATCCCCCAATGATTCGAGAGTCCTTCCTCACTGATCTAGAGTTAGACTCTCGGAGCCAATTCGAATTAGGAAAAAGTGTTTTGAATTTCTCAGGAGGTTAGTCATTCATTGTTTTTGTATCTCTAGGAGCAAAGCATGGCATGGCTCTGGTTGGGTAATGAATTCCAAAGGGATATTTGGCCATCATACTTGCAAAATTTTGCAGTGAACTTTGCTTGCAAATCTAGGAGGATCTGGTGAACCAGTCTATTGGTATTGGATACAAATTATTTATGTGTTTAGATTCTCTAGTAGGGATCTGGAGTGTGTCTGTGGTATTATTATCCATGTAATGTGAATTCCCTATGAGGGATTTGACTTTTGGTCTAAGGATAGTTATTTCTCCTTTGTTTTGAATGATATAGTGGAGGTTCAATTCTATGCTTTGCCTGGGAGGTCAGAAGTGTTGTTTTTCATGAGATTATCTAATAGGAGAGAGGAGAATTTCTATGTGGAAATATCATTCTTGTTGCTCTAGAACCTAAGGGAGAGGGGTATGATCCTAGATGGGTATTATAGCCCAGTTGATCTCTAGTTTTGAATGCTCTAGTAGAGATTCGAGTTGAGAATTAACCTGGGAGGTCGAAAGTGTTGTCACTGTGATATTATCCAACAAGAGAAAGGGACAATCCCATGTGGGTGTCTAGGCCCAACTGCTCTCTATTTTTGAATTCTCTAGTAGAGATTCAAGTTGAGAATTGACTTGGGAAGTCTAAAGTTGTGCTTTCAGAGAGGGGGACAATCCCCAAACCGACCATTGCTTGCCTTTTGGGAGAGGGGGCCAATTCCATGAAAGGGAGAGAATCATCCATTAGTTTCAACCTATAAGAAACCTTTTGGTGTGGGATTCCAAAATCTCGTCTCAGGGGTATTTTCAATGGGAAAACATACGCTAAGTAGAGATCAACGGTTGGGAGGAAAATTGTCATGTTGCCTCCAATTGTATAAATTAACATAAGTACTTATAACCTTATAATTTGTTATGTATGATTATTATGATATATTATGAAGGATTCTTGTGCACACTTATGGCTATATTAGATTATATATTTATCATGTTACTAACTCTAATGTTGGATTAACAACTGCAGGGAAGGTTTGTGTTTTCTTATGCTAGTATCTTGTGCTTTGATTAGTATATGCAATCTGATTTAAGGAAATATGATATAGGGATAGCCATATGGAGGTATATGGTTTTCACATATCAAGTTATCCTATGGGTTTTAAGTATGATCTATTCATAAGAAAATAGTTAAAATTTATCATGTTTATGATCCAGCTTTTAGTGCAATTATTATTGAATGAATTGAGATTATCGGTACCATGTTTTGTTTAAATTGTATCAATTATTTGGGATTGATATGGACTGTTATGTGGTTGTACATGGTATCCCGAGATTAGGTCATGCATTTGGGTTTGAATATTATTGGATATTTTAGATCTATGTCATGAAACTATGTGAAAAATCTATTTGAATTAAAGAAGTGTTGGTTTAACTAGTTAACCTAGAAGTTTTAAAGTAGTTACCAAATGACCAATCTTTCTCGAGTAAACATATATGCAGTGCTAAGATCAAATTTCAACCCTATTTATCTTAAGAGAGATCCCATACACCATTCTTTTCTAGTGACCTAGGTTGGGTGTGTTACAAGTGGTATCAAAACTCTAGGTTACAACACTAGGGCTTCTTGGACCTTCTACACATTGTCACTTTGTATTAAAGTGATTTGTTTATGTTATTATATGATGTAAAAATAGGTTGATTATATCATAACATTATCACTATGACCTAAATTTAACAACCCAGTACTTGTCCAAGCCACAGTGTGAACCCTAAACTAGCTTCCAAAACTTACTATTAAAGTCCTACGAGTTGTTAACTAGGTCGTTTATGATGTTAAAACAAAGTATCTGCTAATACACCAAATATGTACCCTAGGATATGATTACGCATGTGACAACATGCATTAGACATATTGTGATTATTATATCGTTTGAATTATTTGTTTAAATTATGACAACCATGTAAATAAGACTAAAGGGGATACAATTTTTTTTGTAGTTTTATGCATATTGAAATCAAAGCATGTTTTAATAATGGATAGACATACATTCAGTTCTATCAAATTGACATAACAAAGTCTACAAAATACCCAATTAGGTGAAGAGAAGTTAAAGGTTAAGTTTTAAAATAATTAAACTCGAAAGGTGTGAGTTTAATTAAAACAAAAATATTTTGACTGAAAGAAAAAAGGGAATTTAACTAAAAGCCTTAGTTTAGTCATAATGTCATATTGAACTTAACTCTAAGTTTTAGCCTATGAACATATTGAATTTAACTAAAGGTTGCAGTTTAGTTAAACATTGAATTAAGTTAAAGTTTTAATTTAATTAGATATTGAATTTGACTGAAGTTTTAGCTTAGTTAAATATTGAGGTGAAGATATGGAATTCGGTGCTTAATAAGGAGGGACACTTTCATTGATTAGTTTATAAAAGTATACGCGATGTAGATATGATATTAGGTGGGTTATTTTCAAAAATATATACATAGAAGTATATAGTAGGGGTCGAGGGCAAGGTATAAATATCTACGTAAATATTAAATAAAATAATTTAGAATTTCCTTGTTAATAAGGTAAGGAAAGACGTTATTTTCGAGCATGTGGATAAGCATAGTATATCCTTTGCTTAGTGAAATATATAGAGAATGGATTATGGAGAATTAGTGAATATTTATCTAGCTTATGTATTGTCTGAAATTCTTGACTCAAAATCTATGCAATATTATTATTATTATTATTATATATATACACACTAATATATATATGTGTGTGTGTGTGTGTGTGTGTGTGTGTGTGTGTGTTCTCCAAGGCCCTATATATATACACTAATATATGAAAAACCCCATAGCACGCACACACACACACACATATATATGCTATTGGGCTCTTCATATATTATTGTATATATATAGGGCCTTAGAGAACGTTTCCTCCTTAATGAAAGTTTCATGTATTTAATGATTTGGATTGCCAGTTGGAAAGGGCATCTCCCGGGAGGAAACGCAACCCCCATCCAAATTCTCTTAATATACATTAATTAATTGATATGGTGTTTGGAAATGGATTCTCCCTAGAAAGATCACAACCCCCGTTAGAATTGTTTTAATATATATTAATTAATTGTCAAGGTGTTTGGAAAGTGTGTTTCTCCTGAAGAGAACACATCCCTAACCTCACAACCTTTTATGTAATTGTTTGTGTGTGTGTGTGTGCGTGTGTTATAAAAGTTATAATTATAATATATGACATGGTTGCATACATTAGAGTGTGTGGAATGGTATGAAAATTACCGTGTGTAATAATATATATGTGTATATAGAAGTATATGTTATAAAATATCGACGTATGTCAATAATATATGTATATACAAATTATATAGGGAGTACCTAGAATATGCATTATAACATGCGTATCGTTGTGGGTAGGTTGGGATATATCGTAATGCACAAGTTATTATATACAATAAATATTAGTATTACATTTATATGATATCGTGTATATACTCTATGTATAAGTGTACACGTATGTAATATAGTAAGCGTACACACACACATATATATATATATATATATGTATTGAAATGGTATAGTGTCGTAAATGTCGTATAGTGTTCGGAAGTGTGTACCATTATATATGTGGTATATGTGTATTATAAGGTATTTAAAATTGATGATGTAAGAATATGTAACTAGAGTGTCAAGTTGTGTATATATGGTATCATATGATATGGGTATCATATAGTAATATGGGAGTAACTACGTGTATATATGTATGGTATGAGTGTGGTGTGACTAGGTAATTATCTTATTGTACAATATTAGGTATATGTAACATGTTAAATGTCATTCAAATATCTGGTAGAATGCACTTAAATTAAACACTAAACCCTATGGAACTCATAAAATAATGTATATTATAGTTGATTGCTTACTTGTATTAAGAAAAGATAACTAGGACTTCAGTCATGAAGATCTATTATTCCATTGTCCATTATTAAGATTGTCAATCCAAGTACAAATTCACGTCTAAATTTAATATATAAGCTTTAGCATTTAAATGATTACCATCGAATGCTTTGTATAATAAATTTCATGATTAAAAAGAAAATATGTGTACGTATTAAAATACGGTATAGGTGCATGAATATGTTATTTTGAACTCTAGATAATGTAGGTAAAGCATATTGACTTCATATAATTAGTAGTCCAAATTGCAAAACTTATGGACATTATGACTTCCACTAACTTTAAAATAATTGCATTAGATATGTTATGAAAGGGTAACCTATATTGGTACCAAGTGACCTATCAAAAGTATGAAAATTGATAATTATTGAATATCAAATAAAGTATTTATGAAGAGTGATTTGAACCTATTAAGGATTGACGTATAAAGTGTTTCTCTACCATTGAAACAAGAAGGATGTTACCTAACTCCGTTAACTATGATATCCCTATGCATCATAATATTATTATGGTATTTCCATTTATTGCTAAGAAATAATTATAGTTATAGGATCAAAGGCTTAACTTATGGAAGAAAGAAGGAATACATTCATGGGATGTGCATACTTAAAATAAGTATATTTTTAATATGCTTTAGTTGTCTTAGATTCATTCATATATAATAACTCTAGCAACCTTGATGAATTCTTAATAATTAGAAATAGAATGTGTGGGAAGTTAGGTGAATCAATTGGTGAAGTCATGTTTTTTTTAGATGAATTTTAAAAGTTTGGTATTTATTTGTATATGCATGAAGATATTGAAGAGTTTCACATTATGTTTTTAGAAGGATTGGTGAATATTGAGTTACGTTCCTATGAATGTCATGTGGTAGCAAATATTGTTTGATATTATGCAATATTGCCTATGGGTTCTCTTTTCATATGAGTGACAGTAGAAATTGAATGGTAAATTGATTTTGGTATATTCTTGTATCTTGTTGAAGGATGTGTATGTGTTTGAAAACTAATCATATGTTCTATTGATTGGTTGTGATTCAGGTGACCACTGGGTAGGGTGGAACTGGTGGGCCTGAGTTTCCTATGAAGGAAAGGTATTGAGCTCATCTTGCAATAGAGGGGGACAATCCTTAACAAGAGAGCTAAAATGTGAAACATGGTTACATTTCTATGCACACCCTTAATATCACTGGAAGGGGTGGGTACGATTAAGGGATTGTATACTAGAGAAGAGGTACTATCATTGTGTTGGGTGGGCCAGGTCTGTTGATTCCATAGTTGTCTAAGTTCAAACGAGATACCAGTGGAGATGAAAGAAATATGCAAGAAGATAAGTACCTTTGTGACATTAATATTTTTGTTATCTTTTTTATGAAAAGTATTTTTGTGATCCTTATTAGGAAATTATATTTGTGATATGAATAGCTTGCAGAATAAGTATATATATTATTATGTAACTTTGTATATATTGATATATTTCTTATGGTTAATTGGAATTCATTTCATGTATCATGAAGATGTATTTATGTATCATGTATCCTAGAGTTGTTTCTCTATTGTTTTGAATGCTCTAGTGGAGGTTCGAGTCTGTGCTTGAGCTGGGGGGTCAGAAATGTTGTTTTCATTATATTATTCAACAAGAGAGGGGGGGGATTCTGTGTGGAAGCCTCATCCTAGTTGTGCTAAATCCTGAGGGAGAGGGGGACAATCCTGGGTGGGTATCTAGGCCCAACTTCTCTCTAGTTTTGAATTCTCTAATAGAGATTTAAGCTGATAATTGACCTGGGAGGTTGGAAGTGTTGTTTTGTGAGAATATCCAAAAGGAGAGGGGGGAAATTCTGTGTGGAAATATCATTCTGACTACGCTAGAACTTGATGTTGAGGATAACAATCCCATATGAGTTTCTAGGATCATCTTCTCTCTAGCTTCGAATGATCTAGTAGAGATTCGATCTAATTAAGAATTGATCTAGGAGGTCAAAAGTGATACTCTAGGAGAGGGGGACAATCCTAAGGCTGACCACTACTTGCCTTTATGGGAGAGGGGGACAATGCCAAGAAAGGAAGTGAATCATCTTTTAGTGTCAACCTATAAGATACCTTATAGTGTGGGATTCCAAAACCTCGGCTCAAAGGTATCCTAAGGAAAATTGTCATGTTGTCGTGAGTTGCATAAATCAAGATAAGTACTTATAACCTTATAATTTGTTATGTATGATTATTATGATATATCATGAAGTATACTTATGCACACTTATGGCTAGATTATATGATATATTTATCATATTACTAACGGTAATTTTGGATTGACAGTTGTTGGGAAGGTATGTGTTTTCTTATGCTAGTATCTTGTGCTTTGATTAGTATATGCAATCTTATTTAGGGAAATATGATATAGGGAAAACCATATGGTTGTACATGGTTGGAAGATATTACGTTATCTTATGGGTTTTATGTCTGATATATGCAAAAGAGAATTGCTAAAATTTATCATGTTTATGATCCAACTTTTAGTGCAGTTATTATTGAATGAATTGAGATTATGTGTACCATGTTTTGTTTAAATTTTATGAGTTATTTGGGACTGATATGGACTATCATGTGATTCTAAATTCCATCCCCATATCAGTTCATACATTGGGGTTTGAATATTATAGTAGATTTCACAACTATGTGATGAAACTATGTGAAAAAATCTAGTCGAATTAAAGAAGTGTTGGTTTAACTAGTTAACCGAGAAGTTTTAAAGTAGTTACCAAATGACCAATATATTTTGAGTAAACATATATTTTGTGCTAAGATCAAAATTTAACCCTATTTGACTTAAGAGAGAGCTCGTACACTCTTCTTTACCAGTAACCTGGGTTGGGTGTGTTACAAGTGGTATCAGAGCTCTAGCTTACAATACTAGGGCTTCTTGGACCTTCTATGCATTGTCACTCTGTATTAATGTTATTTTTTTTATGTTAATGTATGATGTAAAAATAAGTTGATTATGTCCTAAAATTATCATTATGACCTACACTTAATAGTCCAATACTTGTACAATCCATGGTGTGAACCATAAACTAGCTTCTAATACTTACTATTAAAGTCCTATGAGTTGTTAACTAGGCCATTCATGATGTTAAAACAAAGTATCTACTAATATGCTAGTTATGTATCCTAGGATATGATTACACATGTGATCACATGCATTTGACATATTGTGATTAAAATATCTTGTGAATCATTTGTTTAAATTATGACGACCATGTAAATAAGGCTAAAGGGGAAACATATTTTTCATGTAGTTTTGAACATATTGATATTAAATCCTGTTTTAATAATGGATCGACATAAATTCATTTTTGTCAAATTGACAGAACAAACTCTACAAAATATTCAATTAGGTTAAGAGAAGTTAAAGGTTAAGTTTTATAATAATTAAACCTAAAGGTCTTATTTTAATTAAAAAATTAATTTGGTTGAAAGAAAAAGGGAATTTAACTGAAATCCTTAATTTATTCATACTAAACTTAACTCTAAGTTTTAGCTTAGTAACATATTGAATTTTATTTTTTTTAACAAAAACAGTTACTTTATATTAATATGAAAAAAAGGATACAGTGGAACTAGACATCTTGAATACAGTGATTCTAATCTAGAGATCTATACATACAATTTGTCAATAGAATAACATGGGATATATATCCATCCTGCTACATAAATATGACCTTTGAAGTGGCGATGAATTTTCTCGAAGTAAAGACAACAAAATGTACCATAAATAAAAAAAGAACTTAAACAAAATTACAAAAGAGATCGGTAATTTGGAGGCTGGGCATCACAGGCCTGTGCATGAATCTTCAAAAAAAGATTTGAATTGATCTTGATGTCCACCAAGTCTTTGACAATTCCAATTTGCAACTGATTTTAAGTCCCCCAAGAAAATATCCAAAGCCAAACTAGCAAAAGAATTTTTTGTATTGCTGCCAAAGTTTGTAAACTCGTGGTTGACCTTGTTATGAAGATGTTGAAGATTTTTATAATCATTCTTCTTAGAACATGAATTGAATTCAAAATCGTGTTATCTACTTAAACCAGAACTAACTTAAGGGACAACTGATTTTTCTGAGAATTCATATTTTGAATATGAAATTGAGAATTGGGTATAGGTCAGCTGACCTCCCACTTAAAAGTTTTTTATTCAGCTTGATAATAAAACCACAAACGGAGGAGTAACTTACGGGAAATTAACAGTCAGTTAAGGGATTTTGGATATAATTTTGATAAATTTGAATTAGTTAATCATGGGAACGGTATCTACTAGTCTTTTAGAGTTGGTCTTAGTGAATTCAAATGGCTCAGTGAAGACTTGAATGAGTTAGTAATTGTTTGTTAGGAAGCCCCAGTGACTTGAAAGTCCTTCCTCGATGATCTAGAGTCAAAATATTGGAGGCAATTCGAATTAGGAAAAGTGATTCGAATTGTTAGGAGGTTATTCATTCATTATTTGGGAAAGCTAGGAGGAGAGCAAAGTATGACTCTAGTTGGGTAGTGGATTCTAAAGGGATATTTGTCCATCATACTTGCAGAATTTTGCAGTGAACTTTACTTGCAGATCTAGGAGGATCTGGTGAACCAATCTACTGGTATTGGAGACCAATTCTTCATGTGTTCATATAACCTAGTAGGGATCCTAAGGGTGTATGTGGTAGTATTTTCCATCTGATGTGAATTCCCTAGGAGGGATTCAACCTGCAGTGTCTCAGATTTGTTTCTCCTTTGTTTTGAATGCTCTAATGCAGGTTTGATTTTGTGCTTGACCTGAGAGGTCGAAAGTGTTGTTTTTCATGATATTATCCAAAATGAGAGGAGGACAATTTTGTGTGGAAATATCATCATGGTTTCACTAGAACATGAGGGAGAGGGGAACAATCTTAGATGGGTATCTAAACCTAGTTTCTCTCTAGTTTCGAATGCTCTAGTAAATATTTGAGCTAAGAATTGAATTGGGAGGTTGAAAGTGTTGTTTTGTGGGATTATCCAATAGGAGAGGGGGACAATTATGTGTGGAAATATCATCCTAGTTGCGCTATAACCTGAGGGAGATGGGGACAATATCAGGTGGGTTTCTAGGCCTAGATTCTCTCTAGTTTTAAATTCTCTAGTAGATATTGAAGCTAAAAATTGACATGGGAGGTCGAAAATGGTGCTCTAGGATAGGGTGACAATCCCAAGACACCATTGCTTGATTTTCTAGGAGAGGGGGGGGGATTCCAAGAAAGGAATTGAATCATCCATTAGCATCAACCTATAAGAGACCTTCTAGTGTGGGATTCTATAACTTGAACTTAGGGGTGTCTTTCAATAGGAAATCATACACCAAGTAAATATCAATGGTTAGGAGGAAAATTGTCAAGTTGCTGCCAGTTGCATAAATTGAGAGAAGTATTTATAACCTTCTAAATTGTTATGTATAATTATTATGATATACCATGAGGGTTGCTTGTGCGCACTTATGGCTAGATTAGATGATAGATTTATCATGTTACTAACTCTAATGTTGGATTGACAACTGCTAGATTAGATGATAGATTTATCATGTTACTAACTCTAATGTTGAATTTTTCATATGCTAGTATATTTTTCTTTGATTAGTATGTGCAATTCTATTTAAGGAAATATGATATAGGGACATCCATATGGCCGTATATGGTTTTCACATATCAGGTTATCCTATGGGTTTGAATTTTGATCTATGCATAAGATAATAGTTAAAATTTACCGTGTTTATGATCCAGCTTTTAGTGCAATTATTATTGAATGAATTGAAATTATTCATACCGTGTTTTGTTTAATTTTTATCAGTTATTTGGGATTTATATGGACTTTTATGTGGCTATTCATGTTATCCCCATATTAGGTCATGCATTGAGTTTTAATATTATAGTGGATTCCAAAACTATGTCAAGAATATATGTGAAAAATTCTAGTTGAATTAAAGAAGTGTTGGTTTATCTAACTAACCTAGAAGTTTTAAAGTAGTTAACAAATGACCAATATATTTTTAGTAATCATATCCATTGTGATAATATCAAAATTCAACCCTATTTAACTTAAGAGAGATCCCATACACCCTTGTTTACCAGTGACCTAGGCTGGGTGTGTTACATCGTGATGTTGTTAGGGATATTGAATGCCATTAGGGTCATTTAGGTGAAATTAGGGCCGCTCAAAGGCCAATATGATCATTTATGTGCCATTAGGATTAATCAGGATCTGTAAGTACTATCACATGCATCATCATCATTAATATCTACATCGCCATCCTCATAATCATTCGAATCATATAGTACATCATTATCATCACTATTGCAGTGATCATCATATATCATCATGATAGTCATCCATGCCATCAACATTGTGATGATGAACAGTATGCCTAATACCTTACAAGAATTTCATAAAGGACCTTTTCCCTTGCCAACTAGTATGGGTATTAATAATTAGTAATTGTCATGATCCTCATCCTTATTGTCATTATTTACATTATCATCATTTTCATCATCATAAAAATTGACATTATCACCATATTCATTATTATTGTCCTCAATCTATATCATCATATTCAATGTCATCATCATCATCGTAATGATCATCATTTCAATGGTGAAAAAGGAATCCAGCCACATAATTACATGAGTTTCATAAAAGGGCTTTGGCCTCTAAGTGGGAATGTACACATCAACGATCACCATGGAAATGTAGGCATCAATTGTCATCATTAGAATCAAATCATCATCAACACCATCATCATCAAGTTTTTAGGGTCACTCGGATTCGATTAGGGCCACTCAAATGTTGTTAGGGACACTCATATACCACTAAAATTATTTATATGACATTAGGGTCACTCAAACACAAATAGGGTCATTTAGGTTCCATTAGGATCAATAAATATCAAATAGTGTTATCACATGCATCATCATCATTGACATTGACATCAACATGATCCTCATCGGCATCATCATCACCATTGTTATCATCATCATCATCATCATCATCATATAGATCGACATTATCACCATTTTCATCATCATTGCAATTATCATATATCATCTTAATCATTGTCATGATCACCATTGTGATGATGAAAAATGCATCCAACTACCTAATTACATGAGTTTCGTAAAAGAGCTTTCGCCCCTGAGTGGGAATGCATGCATCATGAGCACATTCTAACACTATGGATGCATGGTTCTTAATTAATTATTAATTTCCATCGTCATAATCATTGTCGTTGATGTAGTGCTCATTGTCATCATTATCATCTAATAATCAAATCATCAGCAATGCAATCATCATTATGGTCATCATGCTTCATCATCATCATTATATTAATGTCACTTAGTTTCCATCAAGGTCACTCGAATCTTGTTAGAGACAATCAGATACCATTAGGGTCACTCATACGGCATTAGGGTCATCTAGGTTCGACCAATGAAGATCAAATAGTGTTATATTCACTTGCATCATCATCATTGGCATCGACATCATTGTCTCACCATTGTCTTAATAATCATCCTCAACATCATACATTTCAACAATAACATCATTTTCATCATCATTATGATGATGAAAAAGGCATCCTAATACTTTACATGAATTATGTAGGAGCTTTGTCCTTTGACTAGAATGGGTTTTAAATATTAATTGTTGTCACCATTCCCATCATCATCATTGGTGTTATCATTATCATCATCATCATTTTTATTGACATTATTGTCATTATCATCGTCACATATATATCATCATAAGCATTTTCATCATCATCGTCATCATCATCATTGCGATGATGAAAAGGTAATTCAACTACCTAATTATAACATGAATTTGGTAAAGGATCTTTTGCCTTTGAGAAGGAATGCATGCACCGTTAGCATGTTTTGGGTACTATGGATGGGTCTTAATTAGTAATATTTGTCCTCTTCATAGTCCTCATCATTGACGTGCTTATTACAGTTGTTATTATCATATTATAGTCAAATCTTCATCAATGTCATATTTGTCATTGTCAAAATGAATCATCATCATCATCATCATGTCATTAGGGTCACTCTGATTCCTTTAGGGACAACTGGATTCCATTAGGGTGATTTAGGTTCCATTAGGGTCACTCAAGTTACAAAAGGGTTATTTAGGTGTCATTAGGGTCACTCAGTGTCAAATAGTGAAATAACATGAATCATCCTCATCATCGTTATCATAGTAGACATTAACATTAACGTCTAACATAACCCTCATAGCTTAACCCTCAACTTCTATAACCAATAGCCTCTATCCCATCTATTAAGCTACTCATATGTTGAACTAAGATCAATTCTAGAAGCTAAACACGATGCTTTTTTGGGAGCAAATATAGGAGCAAAACAAGGTGCAATACTAGAAGCAAAATGACGTGATACATTGGGAGAAAAACTAGATTATACTCTAGGAATTCTTGTAGACACAAAAAGTGGTGCCAAACCTATTGAAAATTAGGAAGCTAAAATAGGTGCTAAATATCATGCTAATCTAGGCTTAAACCCGGTCGCAACCTAGGGAGCCAAACTAGGCGCAATTACTGGCTTAAAACCTAGTGTTATGCTTGGAGGGGAAATTGAATTAAAACTAGGCGCTAATCCTAGCGCTATTTAGGATGTTATACTTGGTGCTTAAAAAGTCACTAAACTAGGTGTTGTTTAGGAAAATATACATGGTGTAAACAAGGTGCTAAACTGGATGCCAATTATCATCTAGTTTAGCATTTAGTTCCAAAACAAGGCATAGAAAACACCAAGAGAAGCGCCATCCCATGAAATAGTGTCAACTTTACTTAGAAAATGAAGAAAAATACCCTAAAAGTGTTAGTATTCCAAAAGAGAGAAAAGGGAAGCTAATCATAGGTTTTTGTTGTAGTGTGAAGATTGCACAAAAGGAATGACAATAAGAACTTTATTTTGGTGAGTTATTTTCATATTCTAATTTCTTCATATTTCAAAATTTTAATTCATTGGATAGGGGAATTATGTTTCTTCATTTGTTTTTCCTTTTGGTTTGTTGACAAAGCCACAACCCCTTTGTTGGGAATCCAAATCCAACATAAAGTTACAAAAACCTTTTAAATATGACTCATGACCATACTAGGGAAGAATTATGTGAATTATTCCTTTAATGGGTTGTCATTTTGAGGATCAAGTACCATTAGAAGATTCTTGTGTGTTATGTTTTGTGTTGTTTCTTATCTAGAAATAACCAAGGAAATATTAAATTAGGGTCTAGGCGTTAAATTTTATTTTCTAACGTTCTTTGGTTCAACTTTGTGACTAATCTTGAGAGCATCCATAGCCAGATCGCTATATATAATACAACATGTAGTCACAATGCAAGCTTCTCTTTAGAAATATAATTTATCTTGTCTTGTAGTTGCCTTAAAAAATTCCATCCTTCTACTCTTTGTTTTCTAATATCCTCGGTCTTCTAAAGGTTCTGACTCTCTTTGTGAAGATTATAAACTTTGATTAAGAAATTTGCATGCATTAGCCATTAAAAGTAAGAAGGAAATCAAAGCATTTCTTTGCATTTTAGTCATATTCACAATCATTTTGTAATTTCATTCTCTTTTTCATTGTTTTCCTTTTGTAGGTTGCATTCATCATCTTGAAAAGAAAAAATAAAGTTGAGTTTTTGTGTTTGTCTAATTAGATCTCTCAAATCATTCTCTTTTAAAGGTTTACTAAAGACTACCTTGCTTCATAGAAATATATAGTATAAAAGTTCTTTGAATTTTTTCAATGTCTTTAAAATCACAACATTCATAAGGTCTTTTGAACATGGCAAGTTCCATTTCCATCTTCCTTGAGTAAGTAGTAGCTCTAAAATCAAACAATTACCATCTAAAATAAACTAGATTGTTTTATGTATAGAGAACTAAAATAGTCTAGGTTTAAATCATTAGTGCAACTTGGAAGGTAAACTCTCTAGGGATATGAAAATGCAACTAGATTCATTAGTGAGCATTGAAAACCCAATAGTATCAAAGTCATTTTTTGGTAAAGTCTGCTTGTCACAAACGTCAAGCATGAGGTTAAAGCTAAGCATGTTAGGTTCCTACCTTAATATCAATGCTTTATGCAACATAGGAGTTATTTAATTAATGTATGAAGACACCCCCTTTGAATAAGGATAATTTGATACTAGTAAATAATTAATTAATGTAAAAATGGTATCTTTGTTAATTAAGGCCCACTAGTTAGTTGGTACTCATTAATTATATGACCACAAGTAGTTAGGGTTTTGGCTATTGAAAACCTATTTTAAGAGCTAGGAGGATATGGATTGTTCTGTAAATTATTGTTGTGTCTAGAGCTTGGATCAAGTGAAAGTTCACCCTCCTTAAGAAGCAAGTGAACACAGCTTTCTATTGGATTATCATAATACAAGATGTTATCATATAACATTTCATTTCAATTGTCTTTGTGTTTGAAATTTAAAATTATAATTTTTAGTTTTATACATTATAAATCTTTGTATACCTAGTTTTGTTCTAAGTTCAGTGGTTAAACAACAACACAAGTGGTATCAAAGTCCTAAGCTCCCACACCTCAAATTTTGTTGCATATTTTTTTTAGGATAGAGATGTGTTATGGCGTATTTAGATAACATAGAGATACTTCATTCAATGGGTGAATCTACAATCAAGGAAGATTACATGAGAAAAATACAAGCGGTTTCACCTAGTTGGACACCTTTGTAAATTATGTTGGTACCCCTTCGAGCAATACCATATCATATAGAACTTGTATATCGAATTTCACTTCCACTTACCCTCGAATATATCAAAATTACCCTAATAAACCTAAAACCAACGTTAGATAATTTGATGAACCATATTGTCTCTATAGTGGCATTGAGCACAAAATTTGGGAGTATTACTCTCTAATAGTTGGGTATTCAGGTAGTACGACGAAGGGAATGATCGAACCTCCTTAATTAATACCTTGAGACATTGGGTTAGGTACTGCAATTAGATACTGCAAGAAATCATAGAGCTATAGCACCTGACATCCCCTTGTACTTAGGACCCTCAAAACCTTATCCTGCGTGACTATCCAGTGAAATTCCTTCACATTTGCATCAAGAAGGGATTTGGTAACTATGTTAGTGTTGTAATATTTAGTAAGGAATAATACTCCAACCAATCTACAAAAAAAAAATAATAAATAAATAAATAAAAGTATGGGACCCATTGACACCATTGTGGGAAACAAACCTGTCTCAAATACATCCTTGTGTCATGTTGATTGTGTTGGTATGTGTTTACAAAAACCCTTTTTGTGTGGACCTAAAATACAACATTGCGGGTGCATCTCAAAACATTCCTCTTGAGCCACTGATAATTTTGGGATAAGTTGGTGTTAATACTTTATATACCATAATAGGTCCCATGGTCCACACTCGCAATTGACCATCCATGGAGAGATAAATCGTGGACCCTCCCAAAACAACTAACGATATTGAAACCATGATAATCCATGGTGGTCCATGATATTGAAACCATGGTTTCAAGCATATCCAAGTACATCCTCTACTAGAAAAATAGACCTACTCTCAACCTTCACCCATCCAATACTTATAATTTGGGCCAATAATATAGGACATACCTCCCACATATAAATCCTCCTCTAGTATCTCTCAAATGGAGGAATATTTTATGTTTAGTTTCCAACACATGACCTCAATCCTTAAAACCAATGGGGAAAAATATATGGTCAAACAATATGTGCAAGAAAGGGAAGAAATTTTGGAAAAAAATTCTTATGAGAGGGAGGAGGCACTAACATACAAACAATAAGTGGCTTATTTATTAGAATTTGTTATAGCCAATAACACTCTAGGAAATATCCCTAGTTTTTCAAAGTATAATGAGAAGAGAAAGGATGGAGAAGAGCATAATTAGGAAGAGCTCAAATAAGATACGGCTAAGGTGGAATCCTTCAGCCAAGGCTCAACAAGAAAAACAAGGAAGGAAGTCCTGGAGCTATCTAAAAGTGCAGAATAAGAATTCCCTAAGCCCAACAATTCTAGCTTAAAACTAGTGACTCTACCATCTCCCTCACCTGTTAAATCATTTAATATTTTTTCTCTTCCAACTTTTGAAGGAACAACTAGTACACCTTGTGAGTTCTTCTTAGAAAATTAAGTAGCAAACCTCATGGGATAATGTAATACAACCCATTGACACAGGTTACCCACTTGCAATATTAAAAGAAGAAAATAAAATAATAGCAGAAATCCAAGGAGCAGTCACTTCAATTGATACACCTGAAGACTAGGCACAAGTAAGGTTGACTAGGTATAATCCATAAACAAGGTAGTCATTTATCACTATAATGGAGCCTCTGGATTAAAAAAAATAGGGAATATGTAGCCATAGTATTGGAGATCCCTTCAAGTCACATTTGAGACAATAGGAATCCCACCTAAGGATGATGCTTCAATGGTCCAAGGGTTAAGCATCATTATTTATAATAAATTCCTCGAAGTTGCTACCTCCTTTTAGAATTATAAGAAATAATTGGATTCCATGAACATTAGGAATGAATTTATGAATTGCAGAGTGAAATCCTTGAAGGAAGAAAAAGACAAGATACAGTATATTTTGGTATCTATGGGAAAAGGGAAACAAGAGTCAATCGAGTCCATTGCCTTCCTATAAGAAAATTATAAGAGAATAAAAGCATTGGAGAGTTTCAATATAGCCTCTTATTTCCTTGTCATTCAATAGATGTTAGAGGAAAGGAAAATATTGACTAATGAGGTTAATTTGTTAAGAAGAAAGAATGCATCTTTGTCAGCGTAGAATCAAGTCATGGAAAGCAATATTTCCAATTTATAGGTTGTTCTAGGAAATTCAAAGGATTTAAAACTGAAGTTGGAAGAATCCCATGCCTTGATTGCCTCCATGCAACATGAAAACAATGGGGTCTATAAGGAGATATAACTAGCCTCCTTTGTCATCCATCGAACCCCATATCTAGAATTAATGCCATACCTAATACATAAAATTAATCAATTAGCAAGGGATGTGACTAAGTGGGAACTAAAGGAAGATGAAAGTGCCATGAAAATAATTACAAAATAAGGCCTATCTCATAGGAGAAAGAAAATCTAAAAATTAGGGCCAAAATTTAGATCATATAAAAAAGAAGTGGCATGAAGAGAATAAGGAGGTGTTCAAGCTCAAAGAAGATATATAAACATGGAAGGCAAGACATTAAGAAGCCCTAAATGAAACTAGAATTGTAAAATCCCTGAGAGAAATGAAGGGCATAGTCTAGGCATATATCTTCAACAATATTCCATCATTAAGGAGTCACCCACAATTCTAAATAGAATTTGATTATTTGCATACGAAAGTCACCTAACACCTCAATGATATGGAAAAAGAGGTACAACTTAGGGATAATATAGGAAAAGTGGAAAAGGCGGTGATTATAAATACACTCTCTACATAATCCCTAGGGATACTAAGAAGAAAATATAGGAACTCAGTGTACATTGATATAGAGACATCCATAAGCAAATATAATACTTGGAGGATCACATATCAAAACGTAGTTGAAGCAGAGAAACCCAACAAGGCTTTCCTCATAGATATGATCACAACTATCAGTCATGGTATATCATTCCCATGAAATGATAAACTAATGCATCCTAAGGATCCCTATAAGAGAATGTTTTGAAATCCCCTTCCCAACATAATAATTGTTCCTAATAAGCAGACAATCCCCAAAACTATTGAAAACTACAATTGGTTGCACCCCTCCATTGCTACCTAGTATCTACCATCAAGATTAATTCAAGCTTTGGAAAATATTGATTATGCCCCCCTCATGGAGTTAGATCAGTCATTTAGAATTTTGAAAGGAGGAGGGATACAAAGTTATTTTAGTTGGAGGTTTATAAGTGTAGTACATATTGGGTATGAGTTATATCTTTGCATGTGGATTTTTTTTTGTTATTTTATCAAAAAATATGTAATTAATATCGGTTAAGGAATTGGGGTATAAATATAATATGGGTTAACAAATTAGGGTTCTTGATGTTGTAGAATACCTAAATATTATATTATGAATGGTTAAGAATCGCAATGAGAAAGACAGAGGTGCGGCTCTAAGTTTTGTTGGTTTTTCCCGTTAAGGTTTTCCAGAGTAAATCTTTGTGCATTGTGTGTGTGTGTGTGTCATTGTTTAATCTCTATTTTTCTTAAGACAATGTATGCATTGCTTCACTTCAAGTTTTGAAACTTACATGTGGTATCATGGANTTCATATATTGTATTTCATTGGTCCCCGATGTTCCTATCGGGAGATTCATTAATGTAATCAAGTCATGTAAAGTCATAGAGATTAACCCTCCTTTGTAAGTCAAGGGTAAAGTCCCCACAATTGTGGGGCACTAGGGTTATTAGAATCCCCTAGAGAATTTGGCCCTAGTAAGTTATTGTCAAGTCGAAAAGTAGTATAAATAGAGAGTGAGCCTCTCTATTTGTCACACACACTCACTCAACTAGGGTGCATGAGTGAGAGAGGAAGTGCTGGCACAAGTGAGAGAGATCAGCTGTCGGAGATCATATTTATGTTTTCGGGTTTTACTTTTGCTACTAGTGCTCATTCTATCTCTGAGGAATTTGTGGGGTTTTCTCATTTATGGTTTCCCCGAGGAGAATCTTTGTGTCTATTGTCTTTTGTGATTGATTTTTGTGTATGTTATTCTCTTAGATAAGATCCTAAGATCATATTGCTTAAATGATAAAAATATAACATGGTATCAGAGCTAACCTAACAAGAAGACACTGTGCAGCTGTAGAAGCTAGGGATTCTTACTTTTGGGTCTCTCTCCACAATCCATCAGCAAAAGGAAGCTAGGATAACTCTCCATTGAAGGGCGCATTTTTTTATCGATGCAAAATTTGATTCTGGGCAGTTTCAGTTTTTGCTGCGAGAAAATAAGGATTTTTACAGAAGAGGAATTTTTTAGTGAGCCCAGCATAGGATTTCTCTCCTCATTGAAATCGAATTTTAGAGAACAAGGTTGAAGTTTTTGGTTGAGTAAAACTCCAGGAAATTCAAACCCTAGTTTGACCCTAGGCCTAGAAAACCCTAAAAATACTAAAACGAGTAGTTTTGGTACATTCGCTATATCTCGGGATTAAAGAAGTATCAGGAGCCAAAATTTTCACAAGCTAAAGATAAAATTCTGATGTACCCTGTGTAAATATTCTAGCCTTAGATTTCCTATATTCTGGGCAATATGATTCCTTCAAGTCAGGGTTTCAGCCTCTTCTAGGATTCATCCCTAAATAGGACACCTAGGGAGAATTGCTATATCTCGGGCTACAAAGGTAAAAATGAAATTTCGCAAGATGTTCTAGATATTGCACAAAATTTAATTTCTATGGTAAATTTTTTAGATCCCGAAGGTGAAACAGTGACACGTGTCAATCCGTACAAGTTCGCTATGTTGAACAGTCCTTAAATATGTCACCTTGGGAAAATTCTCATAAGTGCAAATTGGTGAAACAAATTCTAATCAAACCTATGGTGTTGGAAAGAGGACAGATGCATCCACCTCAGTAATAAATTTCAGACACAGAGGAGTAGTACTTTTGGAGATACCGCAGAAACAATATCATGCATTTCTATAGAGGAAATTGGGAAACAATGGCTTCCTGTTTCGAGTGCTTCCCTCCACTATTTTCAGAAAAGGAGTACATTGGACAGCTCGCCTTGAATAGGCCCATATTTCTATCCAATCAAATCTGAAATATTCCAAGTTTGGAAAATTAGGTTTTCTCTGACAAACCCTAGATCAGCCAGATCCAGAACCAGGACGAACACCTCAAATCGATAAGATCTAAAATTTTGCTATTTACATTTAAGGTTCTCATTTCAAAATGACCTATCACACCAGCTTGATGAAGCTGAAAAATTTCAAGCATGGAAGTATAGGATTTCATTGGTTCTTGAAGAAAATGAATTGGACACCTACATAAGTGAAGAGGTTCCATTTCCAGAGGGAAATGAGGCTAAAGCCTTACACAAGGAGAACCTGGTCAAGAGGATAATTGTTGATTCAATCAAGGATCACCTTATACCACAAGTGTCTTCCCTAAAGACACATAAAGAGATGTTTGATTTCTTGACCAAGCTATTTGAAGGGAAGAACATAAATTAAAAGATGACTTTGAGAAACTAGTTGAAGAATGTATATATGCAGAATGCAGAGACCATACAGTCATACTTTACAAGGGTCTCTCAAATCAAAGAACAACCTTAAGCAGTGGATGAAGAAGTAGATAATACATAAATTATGATAACCACCTTGAATGGCCTCCCAGGATCATGTGATTCATTCATTTGAGGAATGTGTGGCAGAAGGAAGTGATTACTTTCAACAGACTCTGGGAAGAGTGCACACAAGAAGAAGCTCGACTCATAATAAGAGAAAAGAATATGGGAGCAACTGAATATCAAGCTCTCACGATTCAAAAAATATCCCTAAAGCGATGAGGAATATGAAGAACTTAATTCTTGAAAAACCTCTTATCCAACTTATCATTTGGATAAGAAATGATGCTATCATGAATGAAGAAGATGATGAAGCTGAAAGGAGTCTACCCACGAAACAAATAAAGATAAGTATTCAATTGTCATTTCATGATATTGTTTGGTTGTGCATTTGTTTATATTTAGTTGATGTGCTAAGCATGATAGAATGTTTGCATTATAATGACAGTATACTACTAATATGCATGTGATGGGTAAGTAGCTCATGGTGCCATAAAAATATCCATTGCTACTTATCTAGAATGCAACCTCTTTGCTGACACATTGGATTAGTGCACAATCTCAATGAAGTCATGGTAGAGAAGGAAGGAATCTAGAAAGTTTCCGTGAGATATGAATGAATGTTGTGTTGCTAAAATAGTTGCATGATCATATCTTTATGCATAATAATTTGTCATTATGAATATGCCTTATGAAATGTTTCTCACCATACAATTGGTGCATTTGACTTGTAGGAAAGATCACGTACAATGGCCTACAAGAAAAGAAGGATGACACTTGTTCTGAAGAACAAGTGGTGACAATTCAAGAAATAATCCAAAATGAAGAATGATGACTAGAATGCAATGTCGAAGACCTGAAGGGAATTCCGTAGTATCTTCCATATGGATCCATAGATCCAGCATGCAGTAGGTGGCAACATCGTGGGATAAAAGGCAAGATTCTTAGCACAAGGCCTCTCACAGAAAGAAGGCATAGACTACAAAGAGACATTTGCACCCACTAGAAGTTAAGACACATGAAATCCAGAATCATGTGTGCAAATTAAAGAAGGCCTTGTACGAGCTCAGAAGACACCCATGGGATAACACATACGTGAGGAGGTTGAAGATCACCTAGAGTGATGAAGATATTAACCTTTGCTACAAGGTTGAAGATGAAATCCTATAGAGGATGACAAGCTCACAGATGGGTGCGAGAAGAACTCCTAAAAAGGTTCAAGATAGAGGACCTTGGTATCTAGTGACCCTAGATGGATACATAGAATATTAGTAGCAGAGGAAGGTACTTGTCACTCCTGTATAGAATACATAGAGTATGAAAGGCAGAGGGAGAATGATGCTCCACTTCAGAGGGAGTGACTACAGAAGATCCTGAGGTTCGACATGGTATGACAGGATGGACAGCTTACTAATGGCTCAAGGATTTACTAAGAGTAAAGCGGATTCCAACCTTTACTTCAAAGTTGAAGTCAGAATATCAGTGATGCTCCTATTATGTGTCGTTGACTTGTTCCTGACAGAAAAGAGGAACTTATTAAAGTTGCAAGAAGGAGACTTGTTACCAAGTTTGAGATGAAGGACTTGGATATTATGTACTACTTTCTAGGCATGGAGGTGTGGGAGAATGTGGATGGAATCTCACTGGGACAAGGGAAGTATGCAGTACAAATCCTGAAGAGGTTCGGGATGATGGAATGCAAGGCCATGACCACACTTATGGCATCGAACCTGAAGTTATTGAGTGTTTCTTCATCAGAGTTGGTTGATGCTACAATGTATCGTTAGATGATTGGGTCATTGATGTACCTGATGAATATGAGACCAGATATTTGCTTTGTTGTGAACACATTGAGCTAGTTCCTGATGGATCCAAGACATGTTCACGTGATGGTTGCAAAGCATGCAGTGAGGTACATGAAGGGTACAGTTGACTATGGGGTCAAGTATGAAGAGAATTAGATGATTAACCTAGAGGGTTATGTGGATTCGGATTGGGAAGTGCCATTGATAGGAAGAGCACTTCGGGGTGCTGCTTCAGTATGGGATCAGGTGTGATCTCTTGGTTTAGTAGGAAGGAGTCCTGCATGGCACTGAGTACAAACAAGGCAAAATATGTTGCCACTTTCTTGGCTACTTGGGAGAGAGGAGCAATGAAGCTCCAGTTTGTCATCCAGATCAAGATATCTCAAAAGAGAGAGTTCTAGCATAGCCGGTGAGACAGGTTGTCTGAGCATAAAATCCTAGTGAAGCTTGTAGGTGGCTCAGACATAAATGGTCCTGTAGGTTGTCCTCAAATGTATTTGTTCCTGGCAAAGCTCACGGGTTATCCTTGGACATAATCATCCCTCATGTGATTCTATGCTAGAAATGGCCAGAGTGAAGTTTGAGTACTTCAAGGAGAAGCTTGGTGTTCTCCAGATCGAGGTCCCTTCCAAGGGGAAGTGATGAGTCCATGAGCCCTTCTGACATGGTGGTAGGTGGGGCCTCCCATGGTCAGATGTAAGTGCATATCCCTTCTGACATGGTGATAGGATTGGTTCCTTCCATGGTCAGATGTAAGTGCAGGGCCTTTCCTTGGATGGTAGATACCATGCCGAAGGATGTAAGTGTTGAGCCTTTATGACTGGGTCAGATATAAGTGTTGATCCTTTCTGACTGGATCAGATGTAAGTGTTGTGATCCTTGAATGGTAGATACCATGTCGAATGATGTAAGTATTGGGCCTTTCCTCATATGGTAGATGGTGTGTCCTACAATGCCAGAGGATGTAACTGTTGGGCCTTTCTAACTAGGTCAGATGTAAGTGTTGGGCCTTTCCTCGGATGGTAGATACCATGTCGAAGGATGTAAGTGTTGGGCCTTTCATTAGATGGTAGATACCTTACCGGAGGATGTAAGTGTTGGGCCTTTCTGACTGGTTCATATGTAAGTGTTGGGTCTTTCTGACATGGTGACAGGCTGGGCCTCCCATGGTCAGATGTGAGTGTTGGGAGTGCCTTTCTGACATGGATGTTGGATGTGTTCCTCCCATGGTCAGATGTAAGTGTTGGGTGGGCCTTTCTGACATGGATGTTGGATGTGTTCCTCCCATGGCCAAATATAAGTGCTGAAGAAGATGAAGACCTACATGGAGGCTCTGTAGAAATTCTTGTGACGAGTAGAATTGAGAGATAGCACCATTTGATTGAGATAGCAGAAGCAGTGATGATGATGATGATCCAGTGATGATCCATCTTTGATGATGATCCAGTGATGACCTAGCTTTTATGAAGATCCGGTGATGATCCAGCTTTGATGATGATCTAGTGATGATCCAGCTTTGATGATGGTCCAGTGATGATCTAGCTTTGATGATGATCCAATGATGATCCAGCTTTGATGATGATCTAGAGAATAAGACTTGTGCTGATGAATTGTGTCAAGAGAATACCTTCCTAGTTAAGAGGGAGTGTTGATGTATTTGTAACTTCGGAATGTATTCACTTATATATTTCATATATTGTATTTCATTGGTCCCCGATGTTACTATCGGGAGATTCATTAATGTAATCAAGTCATGTAAAGACATATAGATTAACCCTCCTTTGTAAGTCGGGGGTAAAGTCCCCACAATTGTGGGGCACTAGGGTTATTAGACTCTCCTAGAGAAGTCAGCCCTGGTAAGTTTTTGTCAAGTCGGAAACTAGTATAAATAGAGAGTGATCCTCTCTATTTGTCACACACACTCACTCAAATGGGGTGCATGAGTGAGAGAGGAAGTGCTAGCACAAGTGAGAGAGATCAGTTGTTGGAGATCATCTTTATGTTTTTGGGTTTTACTTTTGCTACTGGTGCTCATTCTATCTCTGAGGAAGTTGCGGGGTTTTCTCCTTTATGGTTTCCCTAAGGAAAATCTTTGTGTCTATTGTATTTTGTGATTGATTGTTGTGCATGTTATTCTCTCAGATAATATCCTAAGATCATATTGCTTAAATGATAAAAATCTAACATGGAGTTAGATAAGTCATTCATAATTTTGTAAGGAGGAAGGATAGGGAATATTTTCGTTGGAGGTTTATAAGTGTAGTACATGACTATGTGGTCGAAGGACAACAAAAAGGGATGCTTGAGGTAGTTTTTCTCTTGGAACAAAGGCATATAGATTAGATAGCGACCTCATAGAATCATCCTCCTAAGTAGAAGGTGCTATAAGGACTATAAATTAGTAATTCATCTAGAGATATCTCTGGATTTTTTACAAAGTGCAATAGAATAAAATATGGGTAATTTGAATATTAAGATAATTATCACCATTTGTACCCAATAAATAAAAATAGGCATTGGCACAATGGTAACAAAATCATTTTTGGTGTTCATTATGAGTCACCCTATTTTCCGAATGGCATAGGTTACCATGATGCACCATTTGTGCTCACACTCATGCCATCTCAAGCATGGGCTAGATACTACATAGAGAGAAGAAAATCTATAACATAAATCCTTAAGCACAAAGAAAATCATTGGGAATTTTTATACTGTTAGGCTATGAAAATTTTGTATGAGTTTAGTATAATGGGATCTAAAACATTAATGTCATTCTTTCTCTAAATCTCATTTTCCTTTTTCCTTATAAACACTATATGAAGCCCCTTTTGGGGAAGAAAAATCAATAGGAATAGGACCGAGATCAAAGGGTCCTTCTACTGCCTCCTATTGTAACTTAAATAAAACCTAAGAATTTTACTATCTAATAAAGACTAAGGAAAATTGCCACTAGATGAAGCAATAAAATCGTAAGCATATTATTACAATTTCCTTCCATTTTTGTGTCTTCCATATTGTTGAAAGAATCAAGGGATCTATACACATCTTTCCCATTTGATTTTATATATGTTATGGATGTATTCTAGATAGAATGTTTCTCATTCTCTCTTCTACATTATATGTTCGTAATATTACATGTATCATCTAGTTATGAACATATGATTAAGGCACCCAATAAGTACTAGTTCAATTTGAGATTTGGTTATCAGTATTGTATTTTAAACCTTTTCAAACTTAAACTCCATGCACCATAATTTTCTACTGTAAACATAGATATTAGAGATTCATGGAGTAAAAAGGTCATCTTGGGGTGGAATACTAGGATATTTGGCTTAGAGATATCAAGGGTACGCTCCCTTGACATGTTGCATGCCTATGTCGACCCAGGTTCAGATCCTCCTTCATCAACAAAACCCAAGATATCGCCCCAATAGAGGATATATCCATTGGAAACATCTATGATGCAAATGAAGTCTCACACGAGATATCTTATTGGGAAATGCCATAACTAAGTTTATGTAGTTATGAGGGGGATATCCTTATTAAAGCACTATCGAGCGACTCAACTGAAACCATGAATATGCCTATGTTTCATACATTCATTCAAGAAGATAACCTATTAATCCCTTGACATAGATAACATTATATAACATAAGCATTAGCATTAACTCGTATTGCATACAACCATATCATTAGATGTGTGTGACACACACACACACACACGTGTGTGTGTTTGTGTGTGTATGTGTGTGTGTGTGTGTGTGAGAGAGAGAGAGAGAGAGAGAGAGAGAGAAAGAGAGAGAGAGAGAAATTCAAACCATGAGAGAATCTAGGAGCATTAGTGAAGCTCACAAATCAAATTGGTGCAAAAACCAGCAAAAACCATGAAATGAGAAATAATTTACAAACACAAATGTGAACAGAACCAAGATAATTTTTAAATGTCTAACATAAAACATGTTATTTATAGGTTTATATTACATTTGGAAATTTTTGTGAGGCTTTGGGAGCCCAATGTGAGTGTACAAGTCAAAATTGCCAAATTGGCATCAATACCCCCTATGTGGGCCAATCACGCCCCAAATCAGCCCAAACAAACATGAATTGCTGACTGGACATGGATGAAGTGATGTGGGTCCATTATTACACCTTGGCATGCATGGGTGTGGAAATCTGTGTGGTTTAGAGTCTCAATGTGGCATGAATTGCACCAAATCAAGCCAAAAATAGACAAAATCCACCTCTAGCGCTCCTATTCAACCAAGTTGTCCACATTCAATGAATGGCAGTGCACCAGAAATGATTATATCACACATGTGGATGGTTGACTGATCTGGAGTACACATGTGGGTGCGAATGCCCCAATTTGACTTGGCATTTGTCCAACTGACCACCCCTAGTCCACCACATAGTGTATTAATGCAATTAAGCAATAGAATTGACTAAGTAGTGTATCAAGGGTACTAATGATTTGGATTACTATTATAATGCCCTCCCTTAATCCAAATACTAAGTACAACTCACAAAATGATGGATTTCTTGGTAACAATGGCTCAAGTCACCTCAAATACATAATTCAGAAATTACAATTTATTTGTCCATATGAACCGAGGAAAAGAAGGAAAACCTCATGGTACAAAACCTTCCCTCAAGAATGGACATGGGGATGGACCTGCAATAAATAAAACAAAATTACCACCCTTCACTCACCCCAAGCAAAGATCTCAAGTAGGTGAAGGTCTTCTCTATGAAATCCTTGGTAAAAATATCAACAGTTTGCTCAGTGGATGGGTAATGCTGCAGTGAGATCACCATGTCATGCACTAAGCCCCGAATGTAATGCATGTGTATCTCAATATGTTTTGTCCTCTGCCTCTAAACTGGATCAGTATATATTTTTATGGCACTTCTATTGTCCACCCAAATTTTGGTTGGAAAATCAATTGTGACACCAAATTCCTGGAGAATTCCATGCAACCAAACACACTATGTTGTAGCATTGACTTCTTCCCTATACTCGGCCTCTGCTGATGAAAGTGAAATGGTGTGTTGTTTCTTAATTTACCAGAAAATGGGACCTTCGGCAAACATAAATACAAACCTAAATTTGACTTCCTGTCAGTGGGATCTCCAGCCCAAATAGAATCAGAAAATCCAACTAGTGGAAGTGAGGAACTAGCTATGTAGTGCACACCGAAATTATTGGTTCCCTGGACATACTGAATAATTCTTTTTGCTGCTCCCCAATGGAGCTCATGTGGCTGGTGCATATGTCTTGATACAGCACTTATAGCATAAGAAATCAGGTCTTGTGTGAGTAAGATAGAGCAATATGCCCACTCGTTACCTGTAGAGTGTAATATCTATCAGTGGAGAATTGCCATATTCATGCATTTTGATGCCAGAAAGAAAGGGAGACTTGGCTTCCTTCCACTTAGACATGTTGAACTTATTTAGCAGGTTTGAAACATACTTTGGTTGACTCAGCTTGATGCATGTTAACCCAAAAAATCCCTCACTCAGCTCTACATGGCCTACACCACCCAAGGACATCCACACACGACCCTCATTTGACCCCATTTAACCCCTGCACCCTCAAAAAGGCTTAAAAATGTGCAAAATGGATTAAAAACCCCTAAAAAGAGCAAAAATTGCTCTCATAGGGGATAAAACCCCTCAAAGGAGCTTAAGACCCCCAAAAGAGCTAAAGATTGACCGAAAGGGGCTAAAAACCCAAAAAAAAGGGGCTAAAGCCCCAACCAGGGGCTTAAAACCCTAAAAGTCTTGAGAAAAAGTATAAATAGAGGGGTGGGGGTCACTATCAAATCATTCCTTCTTTCCATATTTTTATGCTGCCGGAGTGAGTGCCTTGAGACCATTTTCCTCTCAAGCCATTCACTCTCCCTCTCCTCCATCCTTCCATTGAGCCATAGCTCCCCCTTCCAAGAGAGGTGCTCTCTCAGCTAGGGCATGGTGGCCCATTCCAACCAGAAGGTATACCTGTGTTGTTTTATGTCTTTGCTTTGGTATTTTGTATTTTTTTCTAATAGTATTTGTTTGCAGGTTCATTGCTTAACATCTTTTTACAGGTTGCCATTGTTTACTTGCAGGGTTTATTGCTTTCCTAACAGTTGTATGCAGGGTCTTGGAGCATAACCCATAACCTTATGTGCAGAGTCATTTTGTTTATTTGTACTTCCATTTCTATTTTAGTCTATTTCCTTTCTATTTTCTTTGCATCCACCACCAGGAACCCTACCCTTCCATCTTATAGACGGAAGGTAGTTGTTCCTGCTCTGTAGCAAGGGAGAAATCCCTACTAGAGAACTGGCAACCATACCAGGTCGATCCCACTGGATCCCTAGGTTTTGTTTATTATACTTTGCTTATTTAGGTTTATTGATATTTTTATTTCATTTTTGTTATTGTCTTGGCCACAGTACCGGTTACTATTGGTCGTTCTGTGAGTTGCAAATCGCTCAACTGTGCAAAAACAACCAAACCAAATTTCTGAAGATTTACCTATGTTTGGGATTATTTTCTACCCAAATAGATGATCCATTTGCAAATCTTCCCACTATCATGGATAAAAGGGCCCATTTCCGAAGTGGGTTTTCAACCGTTTGAGGTAATTCCTCACGGTTTGATCACAATCCACTTCGCAAAAACAGGTCCTCTACAAGTGCACGACCCATTTTTGGGCTTGACTGTTTGCTTCTATTGGGACTATTAGTGTGGCTCAGCCGCCTCTGTCCATCAATATGTGTTTATTTCATTTCAGTATCTATTTAATTCATTGCATCATGTGTAAATCACTGCTAAATTAAATGGTTAATGGATTAATGAATCTGATCAAAGCTTGATCAAAAAATTACTGTAATTAAAATCAACATCTTGCCTAGCCCTTCCTCCTCTACCCAGTCATCACCCTTTGGGGTATTCTGGGATAAGACGAAGGGTGAATCTTGTATAGTAATAGGCACTTCACCTATAATTTTTCAAAACCACTAAAAATGGGTGACTTGGAAGGTAGAGGGGGCAGAGCAGGAGGGCTTCTCAAGACGCTCAGCGTCTTCCCTGTTGACCGACCTTGCATTCGGAGGGTGATCTATGGATATACGGATGGGCTTAGTCCCATTTTGTTGAGAGCCCAGCACCCTTTCCTGGTTGAAGAGAAATACAGGTGTAAGGCAGTCACCTAGTCATGCTACCATAGTTCAGATTCAGGTATGGCATGTAGTTAAAATTTCTGTTTACAATTTATTGCTTTCATTGCCCATGTTTATGAATCTCTACGGACTATTCATAAACCATACAAGCAACCATTAAGTGTAACAGAAATATAAAATACATACACACAAACCATACCATATAAACCAACCAAACTCAGTTCATGACGTTGAGTGAGCTATTAAAATTTATAATTTACACTAAGTCAAACATCTGCAGCCTTTGAGGACATAAGTCCCTGGCTACCTTAACCATGGGAAGTACTTGGGCTTAGCCCATAAAATCATTGTGAGGAGTACCACGGGAACCCCAAAGTAGTTGGTCGCTGAGAGGAATTGCCAAGCAAAATGGGCAACGACCCCCACCGATTGACTAGCACTCCCGTGAAGAAAAATCCAAGCACTATCTTTTGGCAGTCTTGGTGGCCGAGTGACCACCTAAAGCCAATAGGAAGCCATTAAAACTGGGGTCCAAAAATCATTACTATATTTCACCATTTTAACATACAAATTAGACAAGATTGATCCCCCACGTTCTTCCTCACGCCGAAGAGGCGAACCACCACAGTTCGGGTCATTAAACCAACATCATTGAGGCCATTCTTCGTGACCTTCTACACCATCAAAAGGCCACACAGCCTCTGATTCAGATTCAGAATCATACCATTCTGAACCAGATCTGCACACTACACCATCTAGCCCCATGGCTGGTACAAACCCAGATCCATTTTCCGGCGTAGTGATTCGCAGTTGACCCATGTCCACAACCCAAACCACCACCAACACCCCTGCAGGTGGCCCCAGCATGGTCATGTGAACCATCATAAGCCAACTACCACCACCCATATTAACCAGTCAAGTTGTCCCACCTGTAATACATGGGGGCAGTGTGCCTTCCACTCACACTGTCCCACTTGGCATGCCTGGGGGCAGTGGCCCTTCCACCTACACTACCCCTCATGTCATACATGAGGGTAGTGGCCCTTCCACCTACACTTCCCCTCTCACCACACTTAGGGGCACTGGCCTGTCCACAATGGTGCCACAAGTACCCCCAGTTATGCAGATGCATCATGTCCCTGCAAACCCCACCACCATGGCTGCACCATCTCACATCAACCTTGGGTCAAACCTTCCTTTCATGGGATGTATCAACTTGCTTGAATTGGCTCGGTTAACAAATGACCCTATCCTCCATCAAACTTTTTAGCCTCCCATGCCAACCAAAATTCCCTCAAACATTCCCAAGTTTGAAGGGAAGGCAAGGGAGTGCCCCCAAAACCACATCATGACGTTTCACCTATGGTGCTCATCAAACAACATTGTAGATGATTCGATCAGACTCCTACTATTCCAACGCACCCTCACAGGTACTACAGCCAAGTGGTACATTGAGCTACCGCAAGCCAAGTACCTGGATTTCAACTCCATGGCTTTCATGTTCCTGCAATATTTCCAATTCCCCATTAGATATAACGAAGGGGTGGAGATCTTGTTATCTTGCCGCCAGAATACTATGACCCACATAACCAACCACATCCATGAGTGGCGGTGATGTCGTAGTTTGTGCAAGATCCAACTTGATGGTAGGATCTTCTTGGGTTGGTTCCTAAAAACTTTGCTACCACCTATAGCAAAGGACGTCGCAGTCGAACATCCCCAATCCAAAGAGGAGGCCATCTTGAAAGCCCAGTAGTTTGATATGATCTATTCACAGTCTGGATACCTTTACACTGTCAATCCAGAAGCTCCCCATACGGGCACCTCCTACCGAGATGCACCGAGAGCATCCCATGCTGCAGATGGAATCATAGGTTCTATCTCTCACCAGCCACAGCACCGTCTGACACCACCTGCAATACCACCACAACTAAGAAACACCCCTAGTGTTGCCTACCAAAACCAAACTCTGGACT
The DNA here is from genome assembly GCA_001517045.1 of Pseudotsuga menziesii. Taxonomy (NCBI): domain Eukaryota; kingdom Viridiplantae; phylum Streptophyta; class Pinopsida; order Pinales; family Pinaceae; genus Pseudotsuga; species Pseudotsuga menziesii. The sequence goes on along the minus strand of LPNX010507043.1, from coordinate 290,566 downwards.
ATGCAAGAATGATGTCCCAGTTCGGAGCCACAACTTCTTATGCACAACCTGCGCCACCACAGCAGGCCCAGGCATTATCTTGGCCGACACAACAATACGCGGGATAAATGCCCACATTTGTGGCACCGACACCCACCCAAGTTTACTATGCACCATCGGTGCAATCTATCCAAGGCCCTGCCCCAGCTCCACTTGCTCCATTGGGACAGGTGTTTGCACAACAAAACCGTCCCAACTAGCCAGCCCCCAATAACCAACAAGGGCAAGCCAGGAATAATTGACCCTGGAACCAAGGCAACAATCAACCGCAAGGAGGCGTTCAACAACCAAATCCTCCCAACAATGCCATGACAAACCGGCCAACCCAAAATCCTCAACAACCAAATGCACCAAGACGCAACGCTCCGTTGCATACAAACCAACCGTGCACGTTATGCGAGATCTATGGGCACTACACATTTGAGTGTCCCTTCATGGGTCGCGCTAAGCAAGCCATTAGGAATGAGGTTCAACATGCCACCAATACAATAGACCAAGCCCAAACCAATTCGGCACCACTAGGACCTCCTCCTATGGTGCTCCTAAACCCATTACCAATCCAAGGATTGGTGGCAACTGCACCCCCTCCCCAACCCAATCCCAATGCTCTGGGGGCACCTCCCATGGTAGAAATAGGTGTCCACCACCTGCTAGCTATGACAATTGAAGAGGTCAATTTACAAACCAAACGAAATCAGTATGGAACCAACGTCGAACCTACTGACACATCAACAGCATCTACATCTAAAACAACCAATGCACCTCTTCAGTTACCCCCTTTCCCACGCCCCCCATACGTCGGGTTTCCAACAATGCCACAGCCAAAGCTGCTGTCAGCTACAGCATCATGGACGATTTGGCCCAAACACCTACCACCATGTCCGCTCTTGATGTACTCAAAACCTTCCCAACGCAGCGGAAAGCCTTACTAGCTGCCCTTGGTGCCATGGACCCCTCTGATCCAAGTTGATCACATTCGACACGGAGAATGGAGAACCGCTGATGCCATCAACCATTGCCTTCCAAATCTCAGTGTCTATCCAGAATTTGGTCGTGCATAGTGGATAAGGGGGCATCCACGTGTGTTATGTCTACCCTAGTATGGCAGAAGCTTGGATCCTCAATTCTGCAACCATCATCTACTACTATGCGGACTTATGATGGCCATCCCACTAAATCCCAAGGAATCCTACCCCATGTCCCCATCACATTAGCTGGGAAGACAGTACTGATTGACATAGAGGTTGTCAATGCTCAATTGGACTATAACATTCTCCTCAAAAGAAGTTATATGTACACTATGAGAGTCGTAGCATCAACTATTTTTCGTCTCATGATGTTCCCCCACAAAGGGAAACTCATGACGGTTGACCAACTGACTTATCACGATCTGCAAGGGCTAACGACACCTGCCAACATTATCCCTACGATCAACACCATTGATCTGCAAGGCCTGACCACACACGCTAATGTTATCCCTGCGGTCAACACCATCGTTGACAACCTACCAGCCTCCCCATTGTTGAATGTGTGCCATGGGTTGTTTGCCGATACCACCATGATGACTTCTTTCCCCTTAGTGTCACCACCGCTGACACCAAATGAGACTACAGATTTATGCATTCTCTCATCTAGCACTGCTGCACCGAAACAACAACCACGGCTACAACCCCAACTGCAACTACAACATCATCTGCAGCCGCAACATCATCCGCAGCCACAGCATTACACGCAGCCGCAACCACAAACTCATCCCCTCATACAACCATCAGGGATTTATCTGGGCTCCTCCCCATTCCACACAATTCCCTTCCTCTTTCCCCTGCCTAGTTTCCTGAGCAAGCCAGTAATGGCTACCTTAAACTTACCCAATTTTACATTGGGAATTCCCGTGTGGTACCTGGATCCACCAGCTCAACTACCAATGCCCCAGGTAGTCTTAACCCCCATGCAACCCATTGCGGTTGAATCTCATCCTCCACCCGGCCCACAAAAACCAACCACCACACCTGCACCTGCACCGCCCCACCCAAAAAGGGCCAGGGGAAAAAACGTGAAAGCTACTGCTGAACCTCGACAGATCCCACCTTGTGCCATCTGCAAAGAACAAGGCCATCCAACTCAAAACTACCCTAAGATTCCCATAATCCACGTGCATTTGGATGCCATGGATACAACAGAAAACCTCCCTGTTGTTGAACTTCCAAGCGGGCCAATAGTGAGAAACAAGTCATTGAGAACAAACCATGCTTGAGCCCTTTGCGGTTTGTATGGACACTATTCTCACCACTGCCAAGACTTCTCCGAGTTTTGATTGGCTTTAGCTAACCTTCGTCAACATTCCCTTGAATCTGATATCATCCTGATCGAAGAAGTTCACCCCCCACCTCCTTCTTCGGACACCATGTCCATTTACATGATGTCCAGTTCTACCGACCCTCTTGTCTCCACCACCAATGACGGTCCATCAGACCTGTCTCTTCGTTGCTTCCACAATGATGAGAAGATACTTGAAGCCTTAACCGCCCCGAAATACCCATGGGATGACATGCACCATCACTCATTCTTCCTCCCAGAAGAACTTGTGTCGCAATCTGACAAGTTTTTTGTGGAAACCAAAGATTCCATTCATGGGAAAGTCGACTGGTTCAAAAACCCCATTCTGGCACCAGACACCTTCGAAGAAGGGAACATGGCCAACATCTCAACCAATCCTGAGGTTGTTGAAGAAATCATGATGGGGGCATCCTGCTCCCCGAAAGAAGTCGCTACCTACAAAGCTCTCTTCCAAGAATTCCATGACATGTTTTCCTGGTCTTACACTGAAATGCTTGGGTTGGATCCATCCATCGTGGAACACCACATTGACACATGGCCCGATGTGGCCCCCGTGCGTCAAAAGTAACGGCCCATCCATCCTTCCAAAGCAGCCACAATCAAAGATGAAATAGAGAAGCTGCGCACAACTAGCTTCAATTACCCCATCACGTACACCACTTGGGTTTCTAATCCTGTTCCCGTAAATAAAAAACAGGGTACCATCCATGTTTGCACATACTTTCACGATCTAAATGGGGCGTGTCCCAAAGATAACTTCCCAACACCCTTCATTGATCAGATTATCAATGCATGCGCCGAACATGAGGTTTTTTCCTTCATGTACGGGTTTTCCAGATATAATCAAATCTAGATCCGGAAAGAATATCGTTACAAGACTGTATTCACAACCCCATGGGGCACATTCACCTATCGAGTAATTCCCTTTGGTCTGAAGAACGCTAGAGCCACCTTCCAGCGTGCCATGACACACTATCTTCGTGACCTCATCCACATCATGTTGGTCTATCTTAACAACCTCATTGCGCAGTCACAGAAACAAGCACAACACATAGACGACTTGTGGCAAACCTTCCTACGATGTCGCAAGTACAAAATTTGCTTGAACCCTTTCAAGTGTGTTTTATGTGTCCCAATGGGCCGTCTCCTAGGGTCCATCGTGTCACACAAGGGAATGACAGCTGATCCCTTGAAAGTCCAAACCACTTTCCCTCTAACGTCACCTCTTTAAGTTATGACAGTTTAGCTTGTAACATATTCTTGTCTTTTTTTGTTTTCCAACATTTTTACCACAAATCATAGACCCCCATTAGGGGCAGCACCATTAACTACTAGGTAGAGTCACCTGGAATCTATTTGAGACACCTCTCACACCTCCGGGCTCAGGATTCTGCCCTCTATATTTTAATGAGATCATCATCTCATGTTTAATAAGTAATTTTTGGGGCCACTTCCCGAGTGTTACCATGGTTCACATATCACATTGTGATACAAGTGTCTCCAGACTTGTACTTGTGTCACACTTGCCTTCCGCCACTCATGGGGGTTCTCGGGCCACCGCCCATAAGGCACATCATTTTGACTTTTAACACATAACTGTCTACTCCGTTGATCAATTGATCATAATGGAGTTTCTTTTAACCTCTTTTCTGACTCCTAAAATAATGAAAAGATTGCCGAGCACAGCTACTTCCTTTCCCGCTCGTTAAAGTATAGGAAAGGGCGTCTACATCATCTCGTTTATCTCCTTTTGCGGACTATGTAGACCATCAAATGAAAAGGACCACCTTGGCACATTCAAGCCAAGACCGTTCCCCTCTGCATAATTTTATGCTTTCTCGGGCAGAGGGGCCGAACTTTATGAAAAAGCTCACCATGGGTTGTCATTAAGATCTTTTCCAACCTTCTCATCAAGAAAATATTGCCGAGCAAACTTGGTTTCATTCATGCTCATAAAAGTATCTGAATGATCATCCAATCAGTATAGGTTTAACCTTTTCCGACCTGATTGGACTACCAACAGTAAAGAAGTCTCTCATCCCCTAGAGGATGGGAGAGCTCTCCTATGTATACTTTTATCCTTTTTCGGGAATGGGAGACTACCAACAAAAAAGATCCCCCATTGGAGTCTTCTTCATGCTTTTAGACTCTCTAAAATTGAAAGCACCATCGAGCATTTACTTTCTCGGGCTCGCCAAAAATCCACAAGATCATACCACAACGGTGTCTCTAGACACCACCCCACAAATAACAGTTTGGGAACATTCCCACTTTGGGTCACCTTTGTTCAAAGTACTCTGTAATGTGCCTTCCTCGGATCCCATCAATACCAAAAGTGTCTACCTCCCCCAAGTATTTCCCATCTGTAGTAACATTCCCAGTATTACAGCTATGATCCCTTTCCCATGAGTTAGTTTCATTTGCTGCTTGGTTCACTCTGTCGTACTCTAAACAAAGGAATTTTGAGTCTACTACACTCCCTCTGCCCACTCTTCCCCCCCCCCCCCCCCCCCCCCCCCCCACCCCCCGCCATCCAGTGGGTCAGTCCTCATATTGTCTCACATCTTTCAGTTATCTCCTTCGCGTTTCTGGTCAAGAAAACACCATTGCCTTGACCAGGGGCAGGTCTCCCTCTGTCGACGACAACACATGTATTCCAAAGGATATATCTAGAGGTCCCTATATCCTGGTTTCATTAACATCATTGATGAGTTCCTTGGACCACTTGATAGGATTCCTTAGTGCCTCTTGAGATGGTTGTTTCTCACGTGCTTGATTCCAACTACATCATCGCACCGTTGAGATTCGTATAGGGTATTGGTCCATGCAGTATTTGGTCAATGACCCTAGATATCACCTAACTCTAGCACATTGATGAATATATTTGAGGGACCCCAAAAGGTTCATGTCCCTTGTGATTTTTGGGTTGCGTTGGAGACAGTGTTCAGAAGCCCCAGTAGTGCTTCTATATAGATTTATGATTGATGTGGCGTATTTATACCACAGAGACTCTGACTCTCCATCAGTGAGTCCATACATCTATGTACCATTCCAAATCCAGCAGACCATCAGTCATGAAGATATAGCATTCCATGAGAATGCCATGGGTCCAATGTAGCAGTTCTTCATATCATTATTGTATTCAGCCTCTCATTGAGGCAACCATTATTGTAACAACAGTTGTACATGATCAACTCTTGTATTATAGAGCTTAGATCACATTATTCATTTGACATTGTTATGAGCATAGGGATGCCCACCTCATCCATATACATGTCACACATTATTTGTATCTCACCCATTGATGGGAACCATATTAATACAAAAACCAAAAGCCACCATGTCCCAGCCTAGGAAGCACCACCTCTCCCCAAGAAAATCCTATGATGTTCGTCGGCCATACAATGAGCTCCTGCCCTCACACATCAGGGGGCAATATGTTAACCCAAAAATTCCCTCACTCAACTCTACATGGCCTACACCACCCAAGGACCCACACACGACCCTCATTTGACCCCGTTTGACCCCCACACCCTCAAAAAGGCTTAAAAATGTGCAAAAGGGGTTAAAAACCCCTAAAAAGAGCCAAAATAGCTCTCATAGGGGCTAAAACCTCCAAAAGGGGGCTAAAATCCCTCAAAGGAGCTTAAGACCCCCAAAAGAGCTAAAGATTGAGCGAAAGGGGCTAAAAACCAAAAAAAAAGGCTAAAGCCCCAACCAAGGGCTTAAAACCCTAAAAGTATTGAGAAAAAATATAAATAGAGGGGTGGGGGTCACTCTCAAATCATTCCTTCTTTCCATATTGCTATGTTTTTGGAGTGAGTGCCTTGAGACCATTTTCCTCTCAAGCCATTCACTCTCCCTCTCCTCCATCCTACCATTGAGCCATAGCTCCCCCTTCCAAGGGAGGTGCTCTCCCAACTAGGGCATAGTGGCCCATTCCAACCAGAAGGTATACCTGTGTTGTTTTATGTCTTTGCTTTGGTAATTTGTAGTTTTTTCTAATAGTATTTGCTTGCATGTTCATTGCTTAACATCTTCTTTCAGGTTGCCATTGTTTACTTGCAGGGTTTATTGATTTCCTAACAATTGTATGCAAGATCTTGGAGCGTAACCCATAACCTTGTGTGCAGAGGGGTTTTGTTTATTTCTACTTCCATTTCTGTTTCGATCTATTTCCTTTTTGTTTTCTTTGCATCCACCACCAGGAACCCTACCCTTCTGTCCTATAGATGGAATTTAGCCGTTCCTACTCTGTAGCAAGGGAGAAATCCCTACTACAATGCCCCTTTCACTTTGCTCAATTTCCAAGCCCAAAAATTGCCTTAGCAATCCTAGGTCAGTCATGGCAAATTCACTATGCAAAGATGGCTTAATTGAGCCAATTAAATTGGTGCAGCTACCTGTAATGAGGATCTCATCAACATAAAGTACAATAACCTACAAAATACCATCATGTTTTTGCAAATACACATTAGGGTCTGATTTTCATCTAGTGAAACCAATAGAGAGCAAAAAAGCATCCATTTTTGCATACCAAGCCCTGGGGGCTTGCTTGATTCTATACAGATATTTCTTCAACCTACATACAAATGAAGGATACTCTTGGAAACCTTTAGGATGCTGCATATATATCTCTTCCTGTATCTCACCATGCAAGAAGTCAGTCTTAGCATCCATGTGGTGAACTTCCCAACCCTTACTAGCTGCCATTGCAAGAACTAGTCTTATGGAGTCCATCTTTGCAACCATTGCAAAGGTCTCTGTGTAATCAATACCATGGAATTGAGAATAGCCCTTGGAAAATAATCTTGCCTTATGTTTTATATGAGAACCATCAGCTGCAAGTTTGGTTCGAGAGACCCATTTGCATTGGACAAGCTTCCTCTTGGGAGGAAGGGGAACCAATTCCCATGTCTTGTTCTCTTGGAGGGACTGAAATTCTTCTTCCATTGATGATATCCATATTGGGTCATTACAAGCTTGCTAATATGTCTGAGGATCAGACCCAATCAGCATATAACAGTGCTCAGCAAGAACACTATCACTTGCGAAGGAAGCACTACTAGTTTGTGATCTACTCTTCCTAAGCTCATGGGGATTGCCTGCCAATTCTCCAGCAGCTTGAATGATTTTTTCAGCCCACTTGGGCCTTGATGGTGAGTCATCTACAGAAATATCATCTTCAGAAATATGTATATCATAGATATCAGAAAAAATAGATCATGTATCATCACTTACATCTTTGAAGTATTGAGGAGAGGATCATTCCCCTGGTGCAAGCTCGAAATCAGAAATTAGCTCTTCTTCAAATTCCACACTTCTCTCAACAAATGTCTTACAAGTGGAGGTTTCAAATAGCTTGTAACTTTAATTTCTTCACCATACCCAACCATAATGCACTCCTTGCTTCATGGTTGCAAGTATTTCCTCTTTTCAGAGGGGATTCTATCCCATGCTCTAGTCCCGAAAATTCTGAAATTTGAGACATTTGGATTTTGGCCAAAGCATGCCTAGTAAGGTGTCTTTCCTTTTACTGATTTATGGAAGGCTCTGTTTTCTATGTATGCAGTACAACTAATGGCCTCAGCCCATAGATTGGGACTTAGATCCCTTGCTTCTATCATGCAAGTGGCCATCTCCTTGAGAGATCTATTCTGCCTCTCAGCCACACCATTTTGATGTGGTGTGTAGGGAGTTGAGTGTTGCATTTGGATGCCACACTCCTCACAAAGGTGTTGTAGGTTATTTTTTACATACTCATTCCCATTATCAGTCCTAAGGACCTTAATCTTATTCCCACTCTGATTTTATACCAATTCCTTCCAAGTCTTTAAGTGTTCAAACACCCCAGACTTCAATTTAAGGAAGTACACCCAACAAAAGCAAGAGTAATCATCTATGAATGTAAGTACATACCTTGATCCACCATATGATGGAGTGTCAAATGGACCAATAAAGTCTGAATTCTCCAACCCAAGTGGTTGTGTTTCTTTCCTTGCCTTCCCCTTCTCATAGCTTTGTGCGGGATGCTTCCCAACCATGCACCCAATGCATGATCCATTTGATGATCTGATTTGTGGAATCCTTTCCACCATCTCATCTCTGTGTAGTGCCTAGAGGTACTTGTAGTTCACATGACCAAACCTCTCATGCCATAGCTTCGAAACCTCATTGGCATGTGAGAGAAGCGCTTGGTCATTGGAAGTGGGGAGGAAGTTAGACAACTTGTACATCCTCTCATGGTGATTTGCATACCCAATTGCAATGACTTGGTCTGTTGAGATCTCTTCAATCTCTACCATGTGTGGAGTGAAGGTCACTCTCTTTGCCTCTCCTATAGGGGTCATCTGATAGACTGACAACAAATTTGCTGCAAGGTCTGGTACATACAATACTTTACTGAAGTAGCCATGCTCTAAGTCAATCCTACCAATCCCCTTGGTCTAGATTTCTGAATCGTCCCCCATTCGAACTGCTAGGCCAATATTCAAATTCATGGAGGAGAAGAGCTCTCTCTTGGATACCATATTCCTGGAATACCCTGAATCAATGATAAAAGATGAATAGTTAGAAGTACCTAACACCAAAGCATGACATTTCTCCTTGCTTTCATTCGAACTGGATGTGCCATCCTTATTCCTTGCACTGTCAACGACTGGAATGTTGTTCCTCTCCAGCAGCTGTGCCATGGTGTCAATGGTATTTTTCATGCATGATCTCTCTTGATGCCATCCCTTGTGGCAATATGTGCATTTGGTCTTTTCTTTTCCCTTCTTGTCCTTCTCCCTGGAAGGATTTGAACTTGCATCATTGGATTTGGCTTTTTCTGGGTTTTTCTTCTTCTTTAACAGCTTCGAATTTTCAGACTTGGGCTTTCCCTTTGAGGAATTCAAAAATATGACTGCTAATTCTTGATCCTTGCTCTTGATGGTGCCCATTTGGACCAGGTTGTCTTGCTCCTGAGTGAGTGTTACAAGACTGGGCATTTGCCAGTTTCGAAGTGTTAACTTGTCGAAGTGGAATGTGCTCACAAAAACTGAGAACTCTGGCCCCAACTTTGAAAGGATTGACAAAATCAATTGGTCCTCTTTCTTCTCAATGCCACATTGCTTCAGCTGCAACACAAGTGAATTAAACTTGGTGAAGAAGTCTCGAATTATATCATAGTGCGCTAGGCTCAAGCTGATAAGCTCATTCTCAAGCTAGTGACCACGTAGTTCATCCGTTTTCCCAAATAATGCCTCTAGTTTTACCCAGACCTCATTGGGTGTTGTCAAACTATCAATGTGGAACAAGATCTCTCTTGAGATGCTCAGACACAATAATCCAAATGCCTCATCCAATCTATTGAAGTACTTGGCTTTTTCAACTGCAGAATTTGGTTCCACCTCAGTGCCCATGGTAACTCTATAAATCCCTTTGGCTCTCAATTGAATCACCATCTCTTCCTTCCAATCAAATAAGTTCAAGGGCGTTATCATGATGTTGGTAGCCTCCATTTTTTCCTACACAATTGGTGATGAATTGTTGCTGGAAGTACTGCAAAACAACTTGATTTTATCTGGAATTTCACTAACAAATGCAGCTCAAGACTCTGTGAATTGATATGAAACTCAATAATATCCAATAGGCTCTAATACCATGTGAAAATTTGAACCACTAGAGAATCTAGGAGCTTTAGTGAAGCTCATAAATCAAATTTGGTGCAAAAACCAGCAAAAACCATGAAATGAGAAGTAATTTACACACACAAATGTGAACATAACCAAGATAATTTTTAATTGTCTAACATTAAACATGTTATTTCCAGGTTTATATTACATTTGGAAATTTTTTTGAGGCTTTAGGATCCCAATGTGAGTGTACAAGTCAAAATTGCCAAATTGGCATCAATCCCCCCTAGGTGGGCCTATCACGCCCCAAATTAGCCCAAACAGCCATAAATTGCTGACCGGACGTGGCTGAAGTGATGTGGGTCAATGACTACACCTTGGCATGCATGGGTGTGGAAATATGGGTGGTTTAGAGTCTCAATGTGGCATTAATTGCACCAAATCAAGCCAAAAATGGACGCAATCCACCTCTAGCGCTCCTAGTCAACCAAGTTGTCCACATTCAATGAATGGGAGCCCACCAACAATGATGAGGGAACACATGTGGCTGGTTGACTGAGCTGGAGTGCTCATGTGGGTGTGAATTCCCCAATTTGACTTGGCATTTGTCCAACTAAGCACCCCTAGTCCACCACATAGTGTATTAATGCAATTAAGCAATAAAATTGACTAAGTAGTGTATCAAGGGTACTAATGAGTTGGATTATTGTTATAACAAAATATATATATATATATATATATCATTTCATTCACAATATACCAGCTTGACATATTCAGATCAATTCATTCACACAGATATACATGCGACATAAACACAGAGATTAAAGACACACATACAAAAGGTTTAACATGGAAACCCATTCAGAAAAAAACACAAAGGTGCTCTTCATCTAGCATGAGAATTGGTTTATCACCTTTGGTCTATGGACTTAGCTTGCAGACTCTTCTTTTGATATTCTTTAAAATTCATGTATTCTTCTCTCATCTCATGCTCTCTAGTTTTAGTTTTTGTCTCTTTATTGCTCTTCTCTTTCTCTCTATTCTATTTTATCTATAAATGAGCATAATCCTTGAGCAATCCACACATAACTTGGATCGATTTTTTTATGTATTTATGCTTTTACAACTTCTTAATCTAACCGTCGACTAACTCTCAACTGTCAGTCAGCAGGTTGTCTTTCTAATTCAACCCATCCCATTACATCTAAAAATAGGCACCATCGACCCAAAGTAAAATCATTCTTTATTTACTAAAAGCAAGCTTTTAGTCTAAATAACTCTTTACCAAAATTAATTCAAACTCTACTTTTTGACTTGCTTTATTCCTCTTTTGTTGCGGCTCCTTCTGTCACTGCTTTTATTCATCTTGGGACCTGAATCTTCATCTTTTCAAGCATTATTTTGTCTAAAATTTCCTAGGGACAACAAGCCCTCATCACTCACTTGTGGCTCATCCCAAGACACATTAGTCATAAATATCAATCAATCTGACCTTGCTCTGAAAATCTTGAAATATTTTCACGACCTGTTATGTTTCCTGTCGCACTTCCCTCGGTATTGTCTTTAATTTTTCCACAAGTTCGAAACTGATATGTTCTGAAGTTTTCATTCATGTCGAAGCCAAAGCTTGTCATAAATTTTCATAAACAGGTTGAATAATACATGTTACCTTCTTTGTTTCTGCTTAAAGTTCTGTGACATGGTCTCTTCTTTTCTGTTGTTGTGTGTGCAATCTTGCTACTTGCTAGTGTAATTTCTTCATATCAGCAGCCTTGTCCATATTTTCTGTTGTAGGCAGCTTTTTCACTTCATCCTTTAGTTAGGAAAAGTTTGCCTCAGCAATATGCAACCGCTCTATCACCTTCTCCAACTCTATGTTGTCGATTAAGGCTTCCCATGATTGAGAAACATGTTCAACTGCCTTAGCACAAAGTACTACTGCCTCTTCCATATTTTGCACAGCCTGAGTGGCTACCTTCTTTCTCTCTTACAATACCTCTAGCAGTGTATTAGGAATCATTTAGGATTCCAATTACGTTAATTCTTGTGAAGGTTCTCAGATACTTCACCTAGTCTGAAGACTTTTTCTTCTACAAACATATCTAGTGTGATGCCTTCATCCATGAAATTGCTACATGTCAGTGTGGCAGTTGCTTCCAGACTCTTCTTGTCATCTTGTCTAGTCTTGGCTTTATTCTCACTCTCCTCAACTATTTGTTTGAGTGATGAAATGGTTTTCTTTGATGTTCTCAGTTGTCCATATATTGCCCACTCTCTGGTTTTCATTTCTTCAAATGTATCTTGTTTAATAGCATGCAAGTGATACGTGGGAATTGCAGAAAAAATAATAGTGACATGGCCAATATCCTTGACCATGGTATTGAGCTCTGGCATTCCCATACCAATTACTTGACCAACTACTTGAGTCTTTGTTTGTTCGGATGTAGACAATTTTTTGACAAGTTGCTCTTCATATGGACTATCCTGGTCCAACGACATAGTCGAATATGGTGCTTGGTTGACTGCTACTCAAACTTCTTTCACTACAGTACAAAGTACCTGTAGTAAATCGGTAACGTTGCTTACCAATTCTGTATGGAGTTTAACGATCTTGTTGTAGCTTTGGTCTAAGACTTCTTCCATTATGTCTGAGAGCATATTATAATCATCATTTGTAAGACTGGTGATCCCATATGATCCTTCGACCTTCCTCTTCTTGCGACTCGTCTCAATTTTTTGTGAGCATTTTCTCCTATCACCCAACTCTAGAGCTATTAAGTTTGTGTTGTATTTGTCTTGACTATTGTAGAGAGAACTCCTTTGGATTTCTACTCATGGATCACCTCCCTGGTCTCCATTGTTATTTTTCAATGGGCCATCTTGTTACGATACTTCTTCTATAGAGAATTGATCCTCTGTGGCATGTACTTGCAATTCTTTAGGCCAATCCTAAATAATGGCTTCAATTTCTTAAATGGTTAGCTGAAATTGCGTCGTAAATCACTGGTTTTGGGGGTCCTATTGGTCCTGCAAAAATATATGGTGTGCCCCAACCAAAAATATTATAATATTTAGAAACCATTTGATGGTTTCCTCCATTATTCTTGACTGCTTCTTAACAAAATTCGTGATTGCTTCTACTTGTAGATAAAACTCAATATTGTTGTCTTTCTGTCTTTATGGGTTCTCCTTGTCGAACTAGATATTTTAATATTTGGCTCCTCTACAGGGCGTGGGGACATATACCCCTTGGTATTCTAGTGGTTCTTCTCTTGTGACAAATGAGATTAGAATTAAAAGCCATGAGTAATTAAAGGGGTTACCTTTATCTTTTACATCGGCGGTATCGGCCAGTAACTCATTCAACAAATATGTTTCCTAGTTCATCTAGACCTCGACTACACACTACTCTGCCATAGCAATTGCACATGTTGCTTATTGGTTTAGTCACATCTTTAGCATTAACTTACTAGATAAGACCTTAATTGTGAACCAAACAACAATGTCATTGATAGAGGGGATGGAAAAGCCTCTCTTATCTTGTGCCATATCATACTTTTACTTCATTCTATTGACCATAGTTGTATCATGATCCTTGCCACTAAAAAAGGGTGTTGGGTAGACTCCTGCAAGGGAAATTCTTGTGATAGATGCTATTAGCTCGACATCAACTGATATTTTCATGTAGAGGCATAGACATCCTCTGTGAAAACACACCAGTAGTTATTTTACGCATGCATTAACTTTTGTTGTTCGACCAAAATGTGACATGTGCAGTAAGGAAAACAGACCTAATTTATCCAACTCTCTGGCTCACTCCATCGGTACTATGTGAATCATGGAATCCTCAGTTTGCATTACAGTATTCATATATTTGTCCATGGCAAGTTCCGGGAACTTCCGCAGGTCATGGTCGATGAATCCCAATTTCTTGAAATTTGGTATAATGTTGGTCGTTACCCGAACTCCTTTTGGAATGGACGGTGATACCAACTGATATTTTTCATTTTTTCTTATAGTAACCTTTAGTGATTATGATGGTCATGGTGGAACATAGTCGAGCAACATGGATGTTGACCATATGGCTTCAACATCGGGTGGAGGTGTTGTTCTCTTCTTGCGACCAGCTCCACGGCCATATCGTTTCTTTCTTGATGGGTCAGGTGGGTCTGATCGTAAAACAACTATAGGTATCATTGGTGACTATGAAATGGGCTCTACAATTCTTGGATACTGTGAAACAACTTCTGCAGTGTCTTCGATAATTGGTGTAGGTGAGTGGAATATCAAGACCTAATTCTTGAATGGTACTTGTACATGAGACGGAAATAACCATGCTCTGTGAAAATAGCTTCAACTCAACAGTTGTAGACTGACAGTTTGAGCGCAAGATTCAGTTCATTAGATGCAATGAAATGATGAAGCCTCGTTGGGAAGATGTAACATGTTTGCTCCTTCAATCAGTCATTCATTCCCATGATTTTGTAATAAATGGAAAGGTGGCAGTGATTTCCGTCACATGGAGCAATATTTCTAATCATTTTAAGAAAACCGCCAACCAAATCATCACTTCGTCTGTCAGTTCAATAGTAGTTATTATGCGTTAATGGTAGATGTGACCAAAAATCATGCCGCCAAAATATTCCACTACTTCATATTAGCTTTCAGCCAACTGTCATCTACGGAAAACATCCACCATGCGACATCAATTACTCTTTTACGACGGGCATATAGCATGCGACAGATGGATAGTCTGAGACACTTTTCTTCTTTTGTGACATAAAATCTCTTGTATGACAAAACCATGGTCTGCGACAACATTCTATACCTTGTGATATCAATTCTTCTTTTTACAAAACACTCATAAGTTTGTGAAAAACACTCATAATCTTTTGAAAAACACTCTTGAACTGGCAGAAACAACACTCATAAGCTTATGACTTTTTTTTTACTATTTTCCTTCTCTTTTTGAACTATCAGTCGACCGAAGTGCAGATATCCTTATAAGGCTTTAGTCGACCTCCATTCACTAATCCTTTGAAAGGTGTATTTCTGCAATTGCATTGCTCCTCCTTAAGTGATCTGAATGACAATATACAGTCCCAGCCAATGTGTCTGAAGCTTTATAGGATGCTTCAAAAACTTACTATCGTAGAGGATAACATGATCTCCAACTTGAAACTGCTTATGCTTGATATGTCGGTCATGTCAAGATTTTTTTTGTGCCCTCTTGGCATTTTGATGATATCCTACGAAGAATCTATATTCTTCTAATTGTACAAGTTGTAACAATCTTTCTTCGATAGCACCAACATCAGTCATTTCGGGAATTGCAGCTATTCTTAGACTGGGTACAATATATTTCATAACAGCCTCTTATCCCCAGTTGAAATGGAGTTTGTCCTGTCAAATTTTTATAGGTGGTGCAATATGTCCATAATACTATGGGTATTTTCTTATCCCAATAATATATTTGTACATTATAGATATTTGTCAATGTGTTCTCCATAATCTTATTGAATGCCTCGATAACACCATTTTCTAGTGGGGGTGGTATGGTGTTGTCTTCTGATGCTGAATTTGAAATTCTTTAGTTATGTTGTCAATCAGTTGATTGAAAAAATGCATGCCTTGATCAGTTATTAGAATCTTCAGACATCCAAATAGGGTTACTACATGGTCAAACAGAAATCTTGCAGCAGTCACAGTAGTACAATCTTTTACTGGAACTGCTTCAGCCCATCTAGTCAAGTAGTGGTTCATAGTGATAATGTAACGTACACCTATTCTTTTTCTCGATGGATTAATAGGTCCAACAAAATCAACAACCCATTTTTCAAACACTTGTAGAGTTCTTTGTGGTACTATAGGCATCTCATCTTGTCGCAACAAATTTCTAATTCTTTGGAAGATATCATAGCTAGGAAAATAATCTCTAGCATCCGCATGCAAAGTAGGCCACCACAATCATGCTTGTAATATCTTATGCATTGTGGATTTCCCTACATATTGGTCTCTTATGACACCAACATGCACTTCATTTAATACCATTTCTCTCTCATGTTTCAAGACACATCGACGAAGGATTTCATCTGGTCCCATTTTGTATGACTGTCTCGCAATCAAGTGGAAGTCTACATCTTTTAAAACTAGTTGTTTCTTATGTTTAGTATTGAATCCTTTCGACACATATCTAACTAGATATCACTGATTTGAGGTGTCCAACCTAGTTCTGCAGCTGGATGACCTAGGGTTTTGTTATAGAAACCCTAATTTTCCAAACTTGGAGTTTTGGAATTCTGTCTGGATAGAAAGATGTGCCTCCTTCAGGCGAGTTGCTCAGTAAGGTCCTTTTCTAAAAGCTGAGGTGGGAAGCCTCCGAAACTTGATTCCCTAGTTCCTCCCAGCACTAGTGTCTAGGTTAAAAATGAAACTTCTTCAAATTTTATTTTGCTTCCACCAAAATATGTGCCCTTACAGAGTGAGTTAGCCTAGCCCTCTTTTCTTGATGATCTGTGGAGAGAAGACCTTGAACTAGGAAGCCCTAGTATCCGCTACTGGAGGCTCTGATACCTGCATGTTAGTTTTTTTAATCAAATTAAAATTTATTAGGATCTTTATATGAAATATTAACAAACACAGCAAGATGCATAAGATAGAGCAGATACATAAGACAAACATTTTCATCGAGGAAACCATAAAGGAGAAAACCCCGCAAACTTCCTCGGAATAGTTTTGTCACTAAGACAATATCACAAGATGGAAAAACCAAAGTATAAGAAGTCTTTTGAAGCTCTATGTCTCTATCTCCTCATGTGAACTTGATTGAGTGAGTGTGTGTATAAATAAGAGATGGTGACTCCCTATTTATACCTTTCATGTGACTGACCTTACAACTTGACGGGGCCAACTTGTTACCCTAACTGGGTCGACTTCTCCTAGAGGGACCTAAAAGTACATTTTATTATATTTTACTTGAGGACTACTGCTATGACTTACAACAAAGGGTTTACTGCAATGACCATAGACAATAATGGCATCTTAAAAGGAGGAAACACATCTTCGATGGGGTACAACAATATATAATAATAATATACATCATAATATCTTCTGAAGTTAGAATTACAACAACACAGAGGAGATCTATGTCAACAACACTTGCGACGTAGATGAAGTTTCACCCAAAATATTTACAGTTATGAGGGGGACATCCTTATTATAGCACTACTAAGCGAATCGACCGAAACCAAGAATAGACCTTTATTCCATACATTCATTCAAGAAGATAACATATTTATCCATTGACATATATAACAATATATAACAATAAAGCATTAACATTAACTCATATTCCATACAACCATATCATAAGATGTGTGACATATATATATATATATCTTCCAATAGGAAAATATCTATATCTCTAAACAAAGAGTGACCATATATTGTTCCTAAGGAACTCTCATTACATCCACAAACCAGGGCTTGACCCTGATTATATCACAAAACATATTTTCCTAAAGTTACATCCAAAGAGAATTGGACTTTTAGTATATCAAAAGATACAAGGTCTAGATCAGAGCTAGACCCTTGATGTCTCGGCACAAAATTATGTCTCATCTTTTCACACCCCTGGTCCTATATCATATATACATCTTCGTTATCATTAATTGACAAAACCATCTTTCCATCCTAATAATTGATTCTAATTCACCGTTATTTCCTCTGTCTCCATGTTACCTAGATCAAGTAGCAGAGCTAGCTTAGATATACCATCCTCTTCCATGTTCAATTCTCTATATATATGAGCAATTTTGAATCCTGTGAAGAATTCCAATAGCCTCTTGATTTCTTTCAGCAGTTGTTGGAAGTGAGGAGCAATGATTTGAATCTTCTTGTTTACCCAGTCAACCACCATTTTGGAGTCCCCAAAAACTTGAAGCTGTGTTATATTGTTGTTTATAGCCAGAATTAGGACCATATGCAAAGCTGCTAATTCTGCCTTGTTATTGGTGCAATGTCTAGGAGCATACTTTGCTTACAACTTATGTTTGTCCGAGAAGTATAGCACTCCTCCCGAACCTCCTAGAGGAGGGTCTCCTTGGCTTACACCGTCGAAGAAATCCCATGGAACAACTTTATTTATCTCTGGAGGAACAAGAACTCTTATTTTTTCTCTTTTTCTTTGGATTTATGCTCCCTGGTCCACTGTACCACAAGAGCTATTGTTGCTTCAGGAGAAATCAATTTATTACTGAAAATAACTATGTTTCTCGCCCACCGAATTCCATATGAGAAAAAGGATGGGAAAGCATTGTATAAACATACTGCTCTTTCTGTCCACCAAGCTTTGGCCTTGTGTTCAAGAGAGACCCTCGGCATCCCTTGATAGTGTAGTTCCCTACACACTACCTTCCATACAGATTCTACATAAGAACAAAAATTAAACAAATGAGAACCAGTTTCCTCATCTGAGTGACAAAGTGCACATCGACTTGGACCAATCCATCCTCTCTTCTGCAAGGTATCCCAGGTTAAGTTCTTGTTGTTAAAAGTCATCCACAAAGTTATTTAGTTCTTCCCTAAGTCCTTCCTCTATACCTAGATCCTCTGAATTCTTCAAGAGAGTTTCCCTCTGCAGTGAAATAGAGCAAGCTTGGTTTAATTTGTAGATCCCTAAGCTTCTTAGTTTTGTAACTACGGCTTCTGACAATTTATAATTCTCCCATGATATATATATATATATATATTCGTTCATTCGCAATAGATCGACTTGATACATTCAGATCAGTTCATTCACACAGATATACATCCAAGGTTTAACATGGAAACCCATCCGGGAAAAACCACAAAGGTGCTCTTCATCTAGCATGAGAATTAGTTTAGCACCTTTGGTCTGCGCAATCAACTTGCAAACTCTTCTTTTGATATTCCTTACAATTCATGTATTCTTCTCTCGTCTCATGCTCTCTGGTTTTAGTCTCTTCCTCTTTCTTGATCTTCTCTTTCTCTCTATTCCTTTTTCTTTATAAATGAACAATATCCTCAAGCGATCCACACACAACTTGGATCAATGCTTTTATGCTTTTACAACTTCTTGATCTAACCGTCGACTAGCTCTCAATTGTTAGTCGACAGATTGTCTTTCTAAATTAATCCATCTCATTACATCTAAAAATAGGCACTATCGACCCAAATTACAATCATGATCTATTTAATAAAAGAAAGCTTTTAGTCTAACTAACTCTTTACCAAAATTAAGTCAAGCTCTACATTCTGAGTTGCTTTATTCCTCTTTTTTGGTGGCTCCTTCCGTCACAGCTTTTACTCATATTACGACTAGAATCTTCATCTTTCCGAGCATTATTATGTCTAACTTTTCCTATGGATAACATGGCCCAAGGACTGGCTTGATGGCCTAAAGTGGCACAAGAAGGTGCATATTGCACAATTCTCTATGGAATTTAAACCCTTCTTATAGACCCCTTTCCTCCCTTTCTCCCCTCCATTTGTAGCATCATGATGCAATGTTTCATACTTACTTGATAGAGTGTGGGAGAGAAAGAGAGGCACGACACATCTTATGATCTACTAGGTGGTGGAGGGGTACAACATAGGGAACAATCGGAAAAACACCAAATGTATATCTATAACAACCTCAAAATCAGATTTTTTTTAGGAAATAAAAATAATAATCTACAAGAACAAAAATGAAGCTCAAAATAATCTATGAGTAAATCAATGAAGCTCAAAATATTCTATTAGCAAAGTATTTTTTATAGTCCTAAATGCACGGCATAAGAGAAAAAATATTCAGAAAAGTAGGATCAAGCATATGAGGTCCTACATAAGACTAATCTATACAAGAAATAACACAATATTACAACAATCTTGTCATTGTATAAAATAACATAAAAAATAGTTCACATTTCATTCACCACGCCAGAAACCAGGCTTCTAATAAAAAAAAGTTGGCCAAAGTTGGCTTCTCCTTATTCAAACTTCATAAAAAAATGTTGCACAATAAAAAAATCCCTTTCTCTTTTGTATTTTCAAGGAGATATTTTACATTCATATATATTTATCCCATGTTCCTTGTCATCAAAGTAAGTTTTCCATACTTCATGTTGTGAAGAGACAGTCCTTATGCACCTGAACATTAATTGTCCATATGCCACTTTATGTGATACTAGTTCTTTTGGCATAGTCCCCGTTCCATTCTTGGGTGCGTCGATGTACAAATTCATTAAATTGAATTATATTTGAAGCAAGTGAGATGTGTTCCTTCATCACTTCTTTTGTGATGATTTGGATAACCCCTACGGAAATTCTTTTCTACTTGATAATTGTTTTCAAGTCTTCCATACACTTGACAATTAGTTAAGATGCACTCATTTCACCTAAGTGGGGAAAATGACATATTTCAATGAGCTTCTTAGCAGTACGATGGAAATTGTGGCATTTTTCAAAATACAAGAGTGCTTATATACAATCTGCAAGTGTTGCGACGTAATTGCATTAAGCTTTTTTTTGCTCATCCTTTTCAAGTTCTTTGAGGTACCCTTTTCTTTTGCATTTCATTTCCTCAACTCAATCAACCCAATTTGAACACCTTGAAATTTCAATCTCTTATATTTGATGTTACTAATGAAAGTTAATAATTGGGAAGCTTAATCATCATATTTCTTGCATACTATTTTACATTAGTCTTTATGTAGAAGTTAACTCGTCGTGTGATATTTATTGTTTTAGAGTTCCTATCCTTTTATTTTAATCATCTATTTCCACAACCAACTTAATATTATTCGACGTGGTTACTTGAGTACAAAAAAAAATACCAGCAAATGTTATGGCCATTGCATTGGCCTTTGTTTCAATGATCACTAGCGTTTTGGCCATGACTATCAACTCCAAGATTCCTGCCATGTATTTTTATTACTACCTACTTATACCTTTTTCATTTGTCCATAATTGAAACCGGTTATCATTTTTATGGAATGAAATGGCCTAAGCCCATCCTGTGAAGTGGGAAGTGACATCTAGTGATGGATTGCAGTTTGGGATTGATTAGAACCTCTATATTGGATTATCCACTACTTTGTACCACTTGTCTCCCCCACCCCACCACTCTTCCTTTCTAATTTTTCTCTTATTTTTCTCTTTCTTCTTCCCTTCTTTGATCTACCTTAACTTCCTATTTGGCTTTTGCTTCCTAAGCAAGTCTTTCATCTTAAATCCTTTTCCTTTCTTCATCTGCATGCCTCATTATTTATTTTCTTGTTTCTGTAGTTGAACTCGTATTTTCTATATTCATCTACTCTTACTCCAACTTCTTCTTTATATCTTCGTGTTCAGTCCTCTTCTGATGCCTTTTCACTTTCTTCATGTTCATCATTTTCTTTATTTCTCTTCCTTTTCCTCTTATCTAGACTCATTTACCTATGTTTTTTATCCATACTCCTACTTCATCAAGTGATGTAGCTCTCCAGTAGATTTCCAACTTTTCCCATACTTCATTTTGGTAGAAACATTTATGTTTACAAGTTGAGCGGTGGTGAGATACTACATATAGGTGATCATGTCTTCTGAATCTTTGTTCCCAAAAATGAAGAGCAACTAATGCTTAAACTTCTTGCTTGGTATTATTAACATTTTCTATTCCATATGTGCTTTTGTAAAATGGAAAGGAATGCCATAGGGTCTTATTGTCTAGGGAAAGGGTAGCTCCAACTCCATTTAAGATTGTTTGATATGCTACCTATTAGATGACAAGTTTGCTTGAAACAAAATTTAACAAAATGTGTGAGTGTTATTAGTCCCAATTTTCTCTCCTATGCGATAAGAGATATTCACCATGACAATACACCATACCACATGCATAATTCATCATTATCAATGCCTATGTATCCTTATGTTCCCTCTCACGGTCAAACAGGATAACCTCCCAATAAATTAGTCATCAGGAGACCTCCTTCTCCCAAAAATGGACCTCGTAATGCCAACTCAAACCTTCAGTGCAGCAAGGAAGTTGACTGGGCATAGTTCTTGGGCCCTTGAGGGAACTTCCATCATAGAAGATAGTTCAAGAAGTGTGTTAGACCTTGTTGGACATGGTTTAGAAAAAACCTACTTTTCCTCCAAAAATCAAGGCTTTTGACAGTCAGCACGAAGCACTAGTTTAGAACATAATGTCATGGAAGGCTTGGTAGCTTTAACACATAATATGAGGAAATAGGAGGCCAACTTGAAGAGGATGGTCATCACAAGGGTATATTTCAGTGGTGTGTAACTTGGAAGGTATAAATGCTTTCTTTGGGGGGAAAAGGTTTGACTTGTATGCACAAAGTCATATGAAGGGGATTCGTTAGGGTAGACTCTCGTGGAGGATAATGCATATGCTTTGAACCAATGAAACTAAAGGAGATACCGACTAAACTAAGGTTGTGGTAAAAGGCATAGTTAAGTTGAGATCCAGTGTATTCAAAATCATAATAAAATAGTCCAATCGTATGCTATGGAGCATACTTGATGTCTTCTCATGGGAAATAACTTTTGTAGAGGACACAAGGAAATGAGTGCCATGTGCATGCAATCAAATGGAGGACATGATATCATCAGATGCAATCTAGTAAGGGTAGGGAACCAATGTGTATCTCCTTGAGGGTTGATGAGATGGAGGCTAATAAATGCAACTCGATGACGCAATATGGATGATATGAAGGAATCATTATATTGTATGATGTCAATTGTGAGATACCAACCATAGAAAAACATTGTTAAGGAGATTAAGGGTAGAAATAATACGAGATGATGAGGTGAGATATGAGGCTCAACTTTAGGGATTGAACTATATGGACTCCAACCCTAAAGCGGATTAAAACCAACATGGGTGATGAAAAGCAAAGGGTCACTAAATTAAGGAACCCATATAATGACGGATAACTACTGTCTAGAAGGGGTGAATGAAAATGGTGAATAAGTCTGGACAACTTGCCCAAATGGGGGTAATACTATGGTTAATGGCATAGGGCTTCCAACAAGGTGTATGCAATATAGAAAAAAGGGATCATCTAACTATATGCATAGATTAACAATGATACCTAGAGGGGTGCTTGTAGCCATGAATGTGTGTAGATTGGTGTGGTCGTATCATACACACATGTAAACAAATACCATGACATAAAAGGTGCATATGAAATTGAAATATGTTTACTTAATAAGAAAATTCCTTAAGGGGGGATTAGTCTAGGATATATGTATTAAAAAATACCACGAAAGAAATGGTCATGGATTAATCATGACAAACAACACTATAGAACAAAGCCAAGGAACGAAAGATTCCCGTGGAAGGAATTCCAGAAAGATGTTAGGGAATGAGAGTTCCCAAGGAAGGAACTACTATAAAGAGGTTAGGGAATAAGGTTTCATAAGGAAGGAACTCCAAAAGGAGTCTAAGGAACAAGAGTTCCCAAGGATGGCACTACCGAAAGAGTCTAGGGAACATGGGTTCCCAAGGAAGGCACTCTTGATGGAGGATAGGAAATAATGGTTCCCAAGGAAGGAACTACTGAAGGAGGCCATAGATAGATGGTTTCCAAGGAAGGCACTCCTAATGGAGTCCATTAAACAAGTCGTTTTGGACCCAACGAAGGCACTCCTAATGGACGCCAGGGAACAATGTTTCATAAGGAGGGTGATTCTAGTGGGGGATGGGGAACAAGAGTTCCCAAGGAAGCTATTTTTAGCGGAGGTCAGTGAACAATATTTCCCATGGAAGGAAATCCTAATGGAGGCCAAGGAACAATGCTTCCCAAGGAAGGAAATACTAAAGGAGTTAAGGGAATGATGGTTGACAAGAAAGGAACTCTTGGTGGAGCACGAGGAACAAGAGTTCCCAAGGAAGGAACTTCCAAAGGAGGCCAGGGAATGATGGTTCCCAAGGAAGGAGCTCCTGGAGGAGGCCAGGGAATGCTAGTTCATAAGGAAGGAACTCTTGATAAAGGCCAAAGAACAAGAGTTCCCAAGGAAGACACTTTTGAAGGAGGCCAAAGAACGATGGTTTCCAAGGAAGTAACTCTTGGAGGAGGCCATGGAACAAGAGTTCCCAATGACAGAAGTCCTAAAGGAGCTTAGGGAATATGTTTCCCAAGGGAGACACTCTTAATGGAGGGTTGGGAATGAGATTTCCTAAGGAAGGAACTCTTGAAGGAGGCCAGGGAATGATGGTCACCAAGGAAGACACTCTTTATGGAAGTTAGGGAACAAGGGTTCCCAAGAAATGCACTCTTGATAGAGGTTCAGGAACAAGGGTTCCCAAGGAAGGAACTTATAATGGAGGCTAGAAAACAAGAGTTCACAAGGAAGGCACTCCGTCACCCATGTGATGGGGTAACCAAAGAGACAAAAGCTAAATGGGTTTCCCCACATGACGCATTGAAGCTAGTTGGTGGGCCATTTTGATTATGCCATTTGGCTCATAATTGAATGATGTTTGTTGACATGGGATAAGTGAAAGCATGATGTTGTTTTGTATTGCATCATATATGGTGTATTATGGGATTGTGATGGAAATGTTCTTTCCCCCATCATCATTATGTGAATACTAGGGGAGATGGTGATGCCATATAACCTATATGATGGACCAACGGTAAAAAAGTAGAAATTTTAAGAAAGGGCATCCACATAACACGATAGGGAATAATGTATTAGATCCATTAAAAGGTATGCAATTGCATCCTTAAACTATTTAACAATATTTGGTCTGGGTGCATGATCGGTAGACATGGAATTGGATTCTATATAATTCCTATCAATCTTAAGATATGACATGTTTTGAGAGGTAATATTGATAACACAGTGGGAGATGAAATCAAAAGGTGTACTGATTGAGGGATTAGGACCCTTCATACAATCAGTATGAAAACCTATATGGGGGGTGTTGAACACACATGTTCAACACGTCATTCAAGTAGAAAGTATAAATATACACAACAAACTATCAAGAAGAACAAATATGGATGAAATGTTCAATCGATTATATTATTAATATTGAAAGGTATTTTATGCATAGTGTATGTGGTTGGAGTGGTTACACCTGCTCCAAATAACCATTCATTAATCTCTAAGCATGAATTATATGTTGACTATTACAAAGGCCTAAAGGCCCGACCAACATCTCTGCCACCAACAAAACTCTTCTTCATCCCGAAACAAGCTGTTAGTTTTTCAACATTTAAGCTAGCATTATGTTAGGATCTTTTCACTGAGAGAATAACAAGCAAAG
>LPNX010507043.1:182918-260208 GCA_001517045.1 Pseudotsuga menziesii | reverse complement strand
ATCTTACCGATTTGAGGTGTCCGCCCTTGTCCCGGAGTTTGCTGATCTAGGGTTTGTCGCAGAAACCCTAATTTTCAAAACTTGGAATCTTTCAGATATTATTGGATGAACAGATAAATCTCTTCAAATGTAGCTGTCCAATGTACTCCTTTTTTGAAAACAGTGGAGGGAAACTCCCGGAACAGGAAGCCCTAATTTTCTGATTTCTTCTGCAGACATTCCTGTTACTGTTTCTGTGATATCTCTGAAATTATTGATCCTCTGTGTCTAAAATTTTTCACTGAGGTAACCGTGCATGTCCCTGATCCAACACCACAGGTTTCATCAGAATTGGTTTCACCATTTTGGATTTATGATCCTTTTCCCAAGGTGACCTGTTACAGGACTGTTCAGAACAGCGAAGTTGTACGGCATGCCACGTGTCACTGTTTCATCTTCTGAGTCTGACCTTCGGACCATAGAAATTACAGTCCGTGCCCTTTCTGGAACATCTTTAGGAATTCCATTTGGACCTCTGTAGCCCAAGATATTGCAAATCTCCCCAGGTGTCCTGTTTATGGATGATTTCTTGAAGAGGATGGAACCCTATCTTGGAGAGATCATATCTCCCAGAATATAGCGAATCAGAGGCTTCCCTTTGGATACAGTGTTCATCAGGATTTTATCTTCAGTCCCTGAAATTTTCAGCTTCTGAGACTTTTCCAAACTCGGAATATAGCGACTGTACCAAAATTTATCAGTTTTAGGGTTTCTCCTAGCTCAGGGTCAAACTAGGGTTTGACTTTCCTGGAGTTTCACCCAACCAAATTTATTGATCCAGGTATCTAAATTTCGGTTTTGATGAGGAGAAAAATCCTATGCTAGTCTCACTCAAAAATTCCTCTTCTGTAGAAAGCCCTAATTTCCACATCGAAACTGAAAATGCTTGAAATTGAATTCTGTATCGACAGAACGATGCACCCTTCAATGGAGAGTCATCCTATCATACTTTTGCTAAAAATCTATGGAGGAAGATCCAAAAAATAGGAAGCCCTAGTTCCTGTAGCTGCACAATGTCTTCTTCTCAGGTTAGCTCTGATACCATGTTAGTTTTTCAACATTTAAGCTAGAATTATGTTAGGATCTTTTCACTGAGAGAATAACAAGCACAGCAATAACATAAGCACATCACAAGAGACAAGAGACACAAATATTTTAGGAGGGGAAACCATAAATGGAGAAAACCCCTCAACTTCCTCTAATATAGTATCACCACAAGATGTGATCCCAAAACAGTAAGATGACCTCCCAACACAATAGCAGCCTTCTGTCTTCTGTCAAGCCAAAGTATTTCCTTCTCCAAAGGTGCGCCACACTTGAGAGAGCAAGAGAGCTATGTCACAAGTGATAAATAGAGAGACTCTCACTCTCTATTTATATTCTTCCGTTGACTTGAAGTGCACTCAACCTAATAATTACTACTCGAGCCTACACCTTAATTAGTGTATAATAACTCAAGTGCCCCTAAACTGTGGGGACTTACCTAATGACTTGATATGACTTGTTTACATTATTAATCCTCCCGATCGGAACATCGGGGCATGACCACATGACTCAAATACATAATAGAAACATCCTGGAATAAACATCGGGTTACAATATATGAAATATATAGAAGAATACATTCCGAAGTTACATATACATCAACACAAGCAAGTATGCAGAAAGCAACCATGACTTGTGACTTGTCAGCATCTGTCTTCAATCTAGGAACAATCGATTAGAGCCTCACTAATTAATCATCTAGAGAGGCTCATCTTCAATGGCTCATAACTAAGGTCTTTTGGCTTTGCTTTCAATACCATTTCTTTGTCTTCAACTTCACAATACAAGACATGGTTCTGCATTTCAACACCGAAGGGCTCACTCGGTTCAAGTGTTCTTTATGCAATCATCTATCATTAATCTCTATTCGGTGTGGGGTAAGATATATTCTACTTGATTCTCCATTGACATCTTTGTTTGGTTTGAGGATTTTATATTTCTTATAAGTGTCATTAAACTACCTTCTCTTGTGCACATGATGGTCGTGACAGATTGACTCAACTCGACCAACAAGGTCGGCTAGAGAACAACTTCAATTTCAAAGGTGAAGAGATCACCTTTAGTAAGAAGGACCCATGTTTAACCTCCTCTCACCTTAAAATAAATATAAAGTCACTTGTGGAATGGTGACTCAAATTGACTTAATATGAACATCACAAGAACCAACCACAAGCTATTAATTACAATGAAAAGAGGAAGCCTCGTATAATCATCGACCACTTTTTATATTAGCCCCCAACCAAAATTGAAACTCGACTAAATGGGTTGACCACATAACATTAACCCCCCACACACACATATACTTTCATTTCAAGATAGTGATAATTAAAATATTAAATTACTTGCCTGGAGACCAAGACAACATCGACAATAGCATCGACCAAAATACAATATTGAGAACATTTAATAAGGAGAAGAATATTCAATCAAGAGAAAAGAACAACTACTCTACCCATCGAGAAGTCTTCATTTGTTGATGAACTGTCATTTTTCCAGTCAACAACGCCAACTGACCATGGAGGACAACAACGACACCAAAGTGTTCGACACAAATGTTCAACACATCATTCAAGCAAAGAGTATACAAACTATTAAGAAGAACAAGTATGGAGAGAACATTCGATCAATTGTGTTATTCGTCTTGAAAGGTATTTTATACATAGCAGATGTGATTGGAGCAGTTAAACCCGCTCCAACTGACCATTCGTTAATCTCTAAGCATTAATTATATGATAACTATTACAAAAGCCTAAAGGCCTGACTAACAGAGTGTATCGCTAAAACTAGAAGTGGCCCCAAATAATTCTTCTTTTTTCAGGGAAGAATGTGGATTTTAAGTCCATGATCAAAGACATAGGGTGATTCAAAGAAGGTTTACTATCCAATTCTAAGGTGGAGATCTAACAGAAGAAGTGATATAGTGTATTTGTATTATACGAGAATCATTGTTGGTAGGAGGTGGACCAATATGTGTAACAGGTCATGACACATTAATTTTTAACTTGATGAGAAAGAGCAAAGGTTCCTCATACCGTCATAGTTGTGGACAATGATGAGAATAATGGGAATGGTTTTTGCATAGATCACAAGGATGATTAGTGAACAATGACTTATCACATTTATTCAATTTTTTTTGGAAATATACTTCTACCACTAGGGTATCAACATCTATAGTCAATATGTCTTCATCAATTATCTCACACAACTCATGGATTTGTGGGAATTTATGTGTAGGGTGGCCAAGAATGTAACATATGGCACACATATGAGTGGTATGGGTACTTGCCTTCATGGTTTAAGTATTTTGAACACTCTTGTTCTTGCCACTAGTATTTTATGGTTTGGTTGGGGACACAGGTGGCTATTAAGCTTGTGACTTGAGCAAGGCAACAAGTGGATGTTGAGGATGAAATTTGGATGCATTTGAATAGGGTTGAACTTGGTTAGGCATGGATTAGGCTAAATGATCCATGGGAATAGGAGTGAATGAAACATTCATCACTTGTTGAAATTGGAGTGTTAATGGTATAACTTATCTTATAGGTTGTAGATACCATATAGGTAGACCTATGGAAAGGGTGGGTAAATTCAATGTGGCCATGACAAGGGTTAAAACCAATCTAGGTGGTGGATACAAGAATGGGATTTGATTTAAAGAAGACCCTACTCCTGAAATCCCACCCCATGATGGAGAGATGGAAGGAGGCATTATTGGGATGTTGGTTGGTTGAGATGTGCTTGTGTATCTAGACTCATTTGGTGGTTGGTTTTTGGATGTTGAGACCATGCACATTTTTTAGGAACCTATCATTGTGAGTACAAGAGGGGGACCATAATAAGTTCCAAGTAATTCAGTGTCTTTAAATATGCTCAGACCCATATCGATGAAGGTACAGATGACTTGGATTCCCTTTATGGTGGGTAAGATATTGCTTGGATTGTGCTGATATTTTGGGTCATGGTAGGTAAGTTTGTCTACGGTGACAGTATTTCCATTGTGGGGAAACATAATTTTTAAATAGACTAAAGAGGATACCATTTTCATAGCGTGCATATAACTACGTCCAAAAAGGATATTGTAGCCAAGGGGAGCATCAATGACTTCTGTGTCGATTAACATCATTTTACCGACTAATTCGACTAGAACGTTTTTTATAAATTCCTTTAGGTCATGATGGACGACCATCATACGCTCTAAAGGTGATAGTAAATGGGACCAACACAAGGAAGGCGAGGTCTTTCCACACCCCAATGAACATTACACATGTGGATGCAACTTCATCAATGATGTAATGATGGTCGTTGCACCTTTAATATTGGTAGAAACTTGAAAGGCAGTTGAAGGTGGGAGATGGAGCGTGAGGTTATTTGTATCGAAGGTGATCATGTGATTATTGAAAGGGTCAACTACCTCCAAGATGGATAATAAGGATTTCCTTTAAGAAGGACAAATTTGGAGGATCTCCACAGTAGACATCATAGCAGGGGATTAAGCTGTATCATCAAAGATATTGTATTGATAAGTGACCCTTGCCATGGAAATTTGGTTATAACGATGCAAAGGAGCTTTGGGAACCTTTGGTGAGATCTCAACATTGGGTCGTGATATTTTTAAAGGAGTGTCATTGGCAGTCATACCCAGAGCTGAATCCAAAGAGGGTCGATTAGTTGGAATTATATATTGGTGACTACAAGTCACAAGATTAACTTCAGTAGAATTCATGAAAATAATCTGGTTATAATTTCCAAGAGGATGCACAAAACTTGACGAACATGTAGGTTGAATTTCCATGGCATTAACTAAGCCTTGTGACGGGAAGGAATTTTGGAAGACAACATGAAGCTTCACAGGGGGAGGAGTGGGATTGGGGTTGTTTTCCCCTTGTTGTGCCTTGGCTTGATCAACTGCAACTCTTGTATTAGTGGAAAATTATGGGTATAATGTCCATGTTCAAGACAATGAGTACAATGATGATTGGTGTGAAGTTTTCCTTGCTTAGGTTGAGGGTTAGGGTTACGATTTTGGTTGGAGTTATCCTTGTTACCATTCATATTATTGGGATTGGGTGCAACATTCCCCTTAGGTTTTGGGTTCTAGTTGTGAGATTTATTCTTCCCTTTATTTTTATTGTTATTCATGTTCAGGATATACGACATATTTTGTTGAGCATAGACTTGGCCTATAGCGGTTGAGTAGTTTATATCATGTTGGCATAAGGTTGTTGTACTTTAACCTGATGGTTCTGGGATCCTTGGGGAGGTTTTGAGGTGGGTAATACAAGTTTTATTGAGGCATGACCCCATATGGTTGGGAGTTGTGACTTGACGTCCCATGGTGTTGCATCCCAAGGTTAGGATAAGATGGGTTGTTTAGTGCATGGGAAGGATGATGTGAATTGATTTGAGGGGCATTTGGATAACGATCAGGCATAAGAGGGTACCCTTAAGTTGGAGAATATGGAGGACTAGTCCCATAAGGGTATTGACTTAGTCCTAACTGAGGACTCGTATAGTTAACCGATTTGATGATGCCATCAATTACATTATGGCATGCCCCCGACATAGCTATATATCCATAGTGAGATCAAGGAGCATCATAAATAATGGTGTAAGAGGTACATAGACAAGGAATATATTAAATCATGTTGTTGGGATTTCAAGATGGTCACTTCCTCTGTCACATGTAAAGTCATGGAAATGTCTTTAGCAACATTATGAAGTAAGAATTTCAAGAACCAATCTAAGAGGAGGTGGTGTTAATTTTGGCCTTGTAGAGGGTACGCATTCTACTCCACTCATGGATATGATCTGTTATGTCGGGAGCATTAGTTTGGAAAAAGTTGGTAAGGATATTGATGCCTACATCTTGGCATATAGGTAATTAGAAGAAGGTCAGGAAAGTGGCTGCTATATAATTAAAGGTTCCATGGTTACTATGAGGTTGGTTAATATACCATTTGGCTTCTAAACTAGTTAGGGTGCATCGAAACAACCAAAGTTGAATAGAGTAAATCATGAGACCATTGGAAGAGCACCAAGATGGAACAACGTGATATGCTTGGATGGATATTCTCCATCTCATGCTTCAAATTTTGGAATATCATAAGGAGTTTAGTTGGCACTGAGGGCCAAGTAGGGTCGTACTAAATATAGTAATTTATCAAATTGGATAAATCTAGCCATGTATGGTAGTTGAGATGTTGGGTTCGCAACATTAGGAACAATGTTATCCATTGGATGGGGATTACTACTAAATGGGTTGGATTGTATTAAGCTAGATAAAAATCTCAAAGGTGAACTCAAAGGTGGGTTGGGAGGAAGGAAACGAGGATAAGGTCCTCGGTTAACTCTCACCCGACTGACATGATAAATAGTATGATCATGGGAAAAGGAATATTATCCATGAATCCGTAAAGAACATCGTAAGTAAATCGGTGGTGCAATCTCAATTGACCTAAAAATTCCCTTCATAGAAGGAATTAAAGGTTCAATATTTGAATATGGTCTATAAAACATATATTCAATTAAGAATCAAATAATATACATGGTTGTTGTGTGTGAAACTAAATCCAACAAGCCAAACAATCAAAGTTTTTCTATAAAATAAAATGATGCACTATCTTATGGAAGTTATTCATGCAAAATGGGAACTACTCATCCAAGTGTTTCTCAACTCAATGGTCATAATATCCATTGTGAGAAATAAGAAGAAAAGTTGCAAAGGTACTTTCAAACCCTCGCTAACTACCAGCTAGCATGTGAAATCATATTAGTGCAACATTGTGATCATTATATGAACATGTCATCATTATAAGGAACATAAAACCATATACTTACCTTCTACTATCATAAGAACAACCCATCATTAAATACCATACAACACGAATAGCATAACATCAACAAATACTCATCCTGGTAATCATCATATATACAGGACATAGTGGAATATAATTATTTCAAAATGTCAATTTAACTTGAGAATGTGATTCCACTAGGGTGTCCAACTTGGCTAATATAAAGGTTTTTTGGGTCTAATTATTGGCTTTGTACAGAACCAAGTATATGTTATAGAACCAAAACTTAAAGGACTAATTTGTGGGATCAATGCAATTAAAACTTCAAACCGCTTGCTCATATCTAAAGTAGACATAGCAAGGAGGCATGTCGATTAGCAAGGAAACAATGCCAACCCAAGATAAAATCAACAAGGAGACATCAAAGTATATTTGTTGAAAACAATGAAGGCATCAGAAAATATGAACTTAAGGCCACACACAAAGAGATATTTGCTTCATAATGTGTTGGGTATATTCACTCTGAACTAACCAAAAACTTTTGGTAAATAAGAAGTCTTTTCAAACATTGACAAGTTTGAAAATTAAATAATTATATTTGGTGATAAAAGGATGTATGAAATGAAAGGTGAAGAAGAAATGCATATGAGAGTTTCAACTTATAACGTACAAAAAATTAAAAAAAAAATCGATAGTTTGTGGCACTAGGACAAAATCTTTTTATTTCACAAAACATGGCTTAATACATCCAAAACATCATCAATAATCTAGAAAGGTGGACTTTATGCATCATCCTATACCTTTATGTGATGCCTAGGAAATCTAATGTGCAATAAAGAGCATTCTTTGTGTTATAAATGCACATCAAATGGACTTATCTTCCTCAAGAAGACTATTTCATGTAATCCTTCATCTAAGGAGCTTTCCGACAAGCTCTTACTTTCCCAATTCATATGTAAACCTATATATACTCTATCTGGACATATGCAAAAAAAAATTATCTTGCCCTACAAGCATGATTATCATTAAGTAAATGAACATCCTAACTCTAGATTCACTTATAACAAAAAAACATTACCAATCATAACAACCAACTAATGAAATTGGCGACAAAATATCCATCCACAAAAATTTCAAAAATAATTATAACTACCCATTTCTTAAAAACAAAATGACTACCAATATTTAGACAAATATACTAGACTAAGCTATTTGGGGACCCTATGCACAATCTTTGACATTGTAAAAGTTAAAACAAAGAAATTGTACCAACTAATGCTTAGCTTCATTTCTATCCTACATTGAGATCAACTGCACTAATGTTTTGTCGGGCCTAGGGAAAGGAAAGAAGAATTCACTTAGAAAGTTGCGATAGAGTCTGCAACAGAAGAAAGGAAGAGAAAATGAAGGAAAAGAAGGAAAACGATGTGCGACAGAAGCAGAGAAATAAGAAGGACTTAAGGAAAGAAGTAGTTAAAGAGGAAACTATGAAAGCGCGACAACAGGAGGATACGCGATAGAAGGAAGGAATGCAACAAGGGAAGTTGCGATAGAATCATAGTACCAGAAGGAGTGCAGCGGTATAATGGTTGGAAAAGGACAATATGGCATAACGTCCAGAAAGAGATAGTTGGGAAGATCATGGGTACGAGGCCAGCTAGAGCCAATAGAAGCCACACGTAGGAAGGTATCTTTGTAAGTTAGTTCGTTAGTGCCTACTGTCATGCGTCGCTAGAATAGGAAAGACAACTTGTTAGCTAACTGTAGAAAGTCGGGTGAGAAAGCGACAGACAAAGAGTCAGTAAAGAGTCTCTAAAGAGTCTACAAGGAGCCTATAAAAGGAGTAACCCAATATGTATGCAGGTTAGATCCTCGGTTGTTTGCTTCTCTACTAGTGTCTGTTAGTTTTGTTAAGTGCAAAGAGTTGAAGAATCTGCAACTGAGTGCATAGAAATGTAGAAGAAGTTGAGTCGATCCAGGTTGTGTGCAAATCGTTTGTATAGTCAAGTAGGGAAGGAGTATAAGAGAATATCAGAGAGCATGAGAGAAAGAATGAGTCTATATAGATAAAGAAGAATATCTAGAACAGAGTTTGCAGCTTAGTGCATAGACGAAAGGTGCATACATTTCTCATGCTAGATGAAGAGCACCTTTGTGGTTTTTCCTGGATGGGTTTCCACATTAGATCCTGTGTATATGTGTGAATGTTAAATGTGTTTGAGTCACTTGTATAGTTGTTGCTTTGAATGAATGATTATATATTTTCTTATGAATGAATAGATGCATATTAGTTGCACTGTTATAAGCTGAATACATTTATGTTGCATCGGGGTCGTTGTCATATTAGTTGCAAAGGAAGAGTCGTGTTGCATTCTAACTATTCATAGTAAGCATAAGAAATCTAGCCTTGGGATTTGGTAGAGTTCCTTGGTAAATGACAAAGGGACCAAAAATCCCCCAGCCTACTGCGGAAACCTAGTTCTGGCAGCTACCCATAGAAAGATATCTTAAGTGAGACTACATCTGTATTGCAGGTGCTGTTGACTGAGCCTTGCTCTATCGGGCCCATATCTTGGGCTTTGTTGAGCTCAAAAGAAGGGATTGAACCTGGGTTGAAGGGAAGAAAGATAGAAAGCCAACATGTTTGTTACTATTTTGGGTAAAACTTAAATTAAGAACAAAATTTGAAGAAAGGCTAGTTTCTCAAGGAAATTCAAGGGTACAACTGAGTTTTTGAAAAATAAATAAGTAATTAGTTGTTATTGAATTAAAAGATGTTATCCTTACCTATATTGCTATTGATATAAATTTAGATTGAATAATTATAATATTTCTATCAACATTCTCATGCTCTCAATCTTAAAATGGGTTTATAAAATTTACACCTTGTTAACGATGGAAATATTGAGCATCCATGCAATTAGTGACTGTCAAGGAGGCACAACAACGAGGATACATTATAGAAACCCTTGACCATAACAATGAATAAGTTTAGGATAGGGAGGCTCAATAGGAGGAAGAGGAGTTAGATGAGACATAAGATAGACTGTTAAAAGCCTTGTCGAAGATGAGAGGTAAGGATAAGATGGATGTGCCTACCTACTCGGGAAGTCTAAACCCATAGGATTGTATAGACTAGGTCATAAAGATGGAGTAATACTTTGACATGCAGAAGATAAAGGACCCAAAAGGGTAAAAATTGATTGTCTAAAGTTAAAAGGGCATGCCTCATTATGGTGGGATAATGTACTGGCTGACATAATTAAAAAAGGTAGAGAAAAGATAAAGACTTGGGACATAATGGTCGCCAAGTTGAAGGACAAGTTCCTTCCCATCAACTACATTATATCTATGTTCAGGAAGTTACAAAACATGAGACAAAAGGAGATTACTATAAAAAAAATCATATAGGAATTATATCGACTGTCAATCATGTCAGGATAGACCAACAAAGGGGAGGAGGCAGTCGCTAGGTATGTTAATGGGTTGAAGTATGCGATACTAGATGAGTCGAGATTGTCGAAAGTTAGGATAGTTAGAAAAGTCTATCAGCTAGTACTAAAGGTAGAAGAGAAACAATTGAGGAAGACATCAACAAGAAGAGGGAATTCAATTGCTTAAAGCCAAAAATATTATGCCACCAGAGGACATACTAGTCGGGTGAGGAAGGAAGAAAGTCGAGATGATCGATGGGAAGAAAGTACGACCAGAAGTGAGGCACCTGAGCATCGATGATGAGGTGACAACTCCAGAGGTTGAGGTTGTGGTTGTATAAGATCTTTTGGAGGATTACATGTAGACCAGTCAAGAATTGTCTACTACAAGTGTTGATACAGGACACGAGGCATATGAGTGCCTAAAACATTTGCATACTACAAGTCAATAGGAAGCTATAAGTTGAAGTGATGACAAATTCGGTTCAACTGTGAAGAAGGATCGAAGAGGATTCACATCAGAAAAAGGCTAAAACTTGATGGTCTAGAGAACGTTATTGCAGTTGAGACAATAGAAGGAGAAAGAACCGACATAAAGGAAGTCCATCTTTCGAACAAAGGTGAAGATTCATGACAGATGTCATATGACCATCGTCGATGGAAGAAGCATAGAGAATCTGGTCTCAACATAGATGATTGACAAATTGGGGCTAAAATGTAGATCACAACCAAATGCATATAAGCTGTCTTGAATGTAGAAGTTTCATCATGTTATGGTGATACAACAGTGCCTAATCAATTTCAAGATTTGAGAGTTGGACGACAACATGTTGTGTGATGTGATTACGATGAATGTATGTCACCTATTGTTGGGTCGACTGTGGAAATACAACCAAAAGTTGTTATATGAAATCCATAAGAACGCGGTTATAGTAAAGTATGATGGTAGAAGCTTCTCACCGATTCCCCTGGTTGAGGTGCCGAGTAGTTAGGTAAAGGAAAGTGAATAGTGGGAGAAATAGGTGTTGATGTGTTCAAAGAAATAATTTCTGAAGGAGGAATCCTAAGAATCAATGTTTCTTCACTGTTATTCCTTAGGGACCAAGTGTTAATAGGTTGACTAAAGATGTTCCAACAAATGTCAAAGAAGTGTCGTCAGAAATTAAGGCCATAATGGTCGAAGAGGTACTTATTGAATTGTAGTTGATGAGGAGTATATCACACCAGATTGACTTGATTCTAGGGTCGAGTCTGCCAAACAAGGCACCGGACATAATGACAACGATGGAGAATTCAAAATTGAACTAACAAGTCCATGAGTTGTTGGACATAAAATTAATCAGAGAGAGCCTGAGTCCATGTGTTGTACTAGTTGTACTAGCACCCAATAAATGAGGAGAATGGAGGATGTGCACTGACTCAAGGGCTATCAATGAGATTAGGATCAAGTACATATTTCCATTTCCAAGGATGGATGACTTGATTGGTTGCTTAAGTGGAGTGACGTACTTCACCAAGATCGATTTAAAAAGTGGATACCGCCATATTCAAATAAGGGAAGGTGATGAATGGAAGACAACCTTCAAGATGAAGGAAGGGTTGTATGAAT
The DNA here is from genome assembly GCA_001517045.1 of Pseudotsuga menziesii. Lineage (NCBI taxonomy): Eukaryota > Viridiplantae > Streptophyta > Pinopsida > Pinales > Pinaceae > Pseudotsuga > Pseudotsuga menziesii. The sequence goes on along the minus strand of LPNX010507043.1, from coordinate 248,287 downwards.
GGTTGGTCATGCCATTTAGGATGACTAATGCACCAAGAACATTCATGAGACTAATGATTGAAGTGTTGAAACCATTTTTTTGGGAAAATTCATTGTTGTATACCTCAACGATATATTGATTTTTTGTCGGACAAGAGAAGAACACTTGTATATTCAACAAATTTTACGGATATTGAGTCAAGAGAAATTGTTGGTGAATATGGAGAAGTGTTCCTTCATGTAGAAGGAATTCATATATCTAGGATTTTTTATTTCTAAACAGGGATTGAAGATGGACTCAAAAAAGGTCAAGGTGATTTTAGAGTAGCTTGAGCTAACAAATGCCACTAAGGTGAGAAGCTTTCATGGACTTTCCAGCTTCTATCGCAAGTTCATCAAATATTTCAGTCAAGTTTGAGCACCATTGACAACATGTATGAAAAAGGGTGAATTCAAGTGGATGAAATTATCCTGACAAGCTTTTGAGAAGCTAAAGCAGAAGGTGACGGAGAGCCCACTGTTACCTCTTCCAGACTTTGAAAAAGTATTTTAAGTCGACTACTATGCAAGTGGAATAACAATTATAGATGTGTTGAGCCAGGAGGGTTGACTAATTGTATTCTTTAGTCAGAAGTTGGATGAATCCAAACATAATTAATTAGTCTATGACCACGAATTTCATGTTATTATCCAAGCATTAAAAAAATGGAGGCACTACCTATTACCGAAAGAATTTGTGTTGTTCACCGACCACCAAGCTCTGAGGTATTTGAACACCCAAACGAAGTTAAGTTAGAGGTATATGAAATGGTTCAAGATCATGCAAAGTTACACCTTTGTATTGAAGCATAAGTCAAAAAAAACTAAAATGGTAGATGACGCATTAAGTTGAAGAGTCACTTTGATGGGAACGAATGTTGTGAAATCAACCGGACTAGAGTCGATGAAGACCGTTTATGAAGTTGATGGAGATTTTTCCAATGCATGCAAGGCATCGAAGGAACCGTGGAGTGTCGACATAACTCCATACTTGGATTACCTCATTCAAGAAGGATACCTATTTAAGGGACATCAGTTATGCATCCCAAGGGGATCCATGTGGGAGAGTCTGATCAAGGAGCTGCAGAGCGGAGGATGAGGAGGTCACTTTGGCATCGATAAGACCAAAGTGTTGGTCTCAAAGAAGTATTACTGGCTAGGGATGGAAATGGATGTAAGAAAATGGATCTGACAGTGTCGAGTATTCCAACTTGCCAAAGGAAGGAGTCAAAACATGGGACTATATACACCTTTTCTTGTACCGACTATACCATGGGAGGATATCAACATGGATTTTGTGTTGGGATTACTGTTGGATTTTATCCATCCACTGAGGACACTAACCCAGGTTCAGTCCCTTCTGCTTAGCACAACAAATCCCAAGATATCATCTCGACAGAGCGAAGCTCAATCAGCAACACCTGCAATGCAAATGCAGTCTCACCCGAGATATATTTCTATGGGTAACTACTAGAACCAAGTTTTCGCAGTTGCATGGGGGATTTATGGTACCTCGGATCCTTCCCAAGGCACTCAATTAAGCTTGTGGGTGGATTATTTATGGTTATTGTGAACAGTTAGGCCGCATCTTAACTTCTCTTATGCGACTAATATAAGAACAAACTTTGTACAACATAATCTTATTTAACTTATACAATGTGACTGGTATACATATATTCATTCATAAGAAAATTTATAAGCATTCATTCAATGCAAATTTATATAGGTAAATCAAAAACATTCAACGTTCACGCATATACACAGAATCTAATGTGGAAACCCATCTAGGAAAAAACCACAAAGGTGCTCTTCATCTGGCATGATAAATATATGCAACTTTTGTCTATGCACTAAGCTGCAAACTCTGTTCTAGATCTTCTTCTCTATATTTACAGACTCTTTCTTCCTCCCATGCTCTCTAATCTTCTCTTCTGCTCTCTCTCTGTTCAACTTTACTAACGATCCGCACATAGCCTGGATCAACTCAACTTCTCCTATGCTTCTACGCACTCAACTGCAGATTCTTCAACTCACATGCACTCAGCAAACACTAACAAAAAATGAAATACATAGCAACTAACACTCTAACATCACAGATCTAACAACAGAGAAGCTAACCCGCATACAACTTGGGTACCTTCTTTTATAGACTCTTTTACAGACTCATTACAGACTCTTTACCTGTCACTTTCTCAGCCAACTTCCTATAACTAGCCAAGAGGTTGTATTTCCTATTCTAGTAACAATTGACATTAGACACTACCAACCTAACTTACAAATATACCTTCATACATGCGGTTTTTACTGGCTCTAGCCAAACTCATACCCACGATCTCTATGACCTACCACTTTCTAACCACTATAGCTTACTGTCATTTTCTACTCATTATGCCACTTGCATGCCTTATGGTACTGTTATTTTGTCACATCTTCCCTTGTCACATTCCTTCCTTCTATCGCTACTTCCTCTTCTTTTGCACATCTTCCTTCGTCTTCCGTTCGGTCGTTGCTTCTGTCGCAACTCCTTTCTCCTCTTCTTTCTTGTCGTTGCTTCTGTTGCAGCTCCTTTATCTTCTTATTTAGCTCTTCTCCATACTCAGGCAAAATTCTAAGATAATTTTTCCTTCCTTTCCCTAGGAACAACAGGCCCCCAACACTCACCTGTGGATCGTCCCAAGCCACTCGAAACTATTCCTCCATTTGTTTCCTTATGTCGACTTTACTGTGAAAATCATCCAAGATTTTCGCCACTCTCTCTATTTCCAGTCGCACTTCTTCCTTTGTCTTCTGCAATTATTCCACAAGGTCGAAACTGACATTTTCTGGCATTACCTTATCTACTGATGCCACTGCTTCTCGCACCTTTTAATGTACAGGCTGAATGATTCCTGTAACTCTTTCCACTTCATCCTGCAGCTCTTCCACCTTTTCCACACAGTGTTGTTGTTGTGTGTGCAACACTGTTACTTGCTACTGCAATCTCCTTGTCTCTTTTTCCTTAGTTATTTTTTATGCTAAGGGTATTTTCTTAATGTCTTTCCTTATCTAAGTAATATTCCCTTCAACCGAAGTGAGATCATTTACAAGTTTCTCTGATTCGTCATCATCCATTAGTGCTTCCCAAGTCTAAGAGACATGGTCAACAGCCTTGGCACATATCGCTTCTGCTTCTTCTATCTTCTTCACAACTTCAATTGTTGCTTTTGTTCTTTCCCTTATTACCTTGGGGGGTTGCTTGCTTTTACTTGCACTTCTATCTCTTTCTATTCTTCCAATGGTGGATCCGGAGGAGACAAGATGGAATCACTCTTGTTTGACTCTCTTTCCTGATTATCCTACACCGGAGGTTTGTCCTGATCCACATCCTCATCCATTATCTTGGTTTATGGAACAGGTAGGTGCCATTCTTATGGCCAATCACCTGTAATGGTTTCCACTTCTTCTTCGGTTAGCACAAACTATGTCGCCAACCATGGGCGGTATAGGTCCTTTCGCGGTTGCATAAAAACATAATGTGGTCCAATTTGAAATCTAATGATTGTGCGAAATCACGCAACAGTGTCATCATGAAGTATTACCATTTTCTTCACCTTATGCCTCAAGGCTTCACCATGTAGGAAAAATACAATATTATTTTTTGTCTGCCTGCTCATTTATTGTGAAAACTAGAGGTTTTGGTATTTTTCTCCTCTGCAAGTAATAGGTATATCTACCAGCTAGTAGTCCATTGAGTCGGAACAAGCAACAAATGAAATTAAAACAACCAGTCATAGTGGAAAGGTTTTCCTTCTTCTCGTGATGTAGTCACATCTTATAACAATTCGTTTAGTAAAAATTGTGACCAATTAATTTGAACTCCCTTTGCATAGAGTTTGGCTAGTGCAACCGCACCTATGGTACATTGGGTTGGTCGCAATGTTCGCAACATCTTACAATATAACATCTTCGCTACAAAGCGAATAGCCGAGTAACCAATGGACGAAATTAAGAATCCTTTGTTGGCCCTAACCATATCATACTTATCCTTGATCCTTGCAATCATCACTGGGTCCTTGTCCTCCTTTAAAAGTGATGTACTCCTGCTCATGGAAGGCCTGTAATTGCTAAAATGAGGTTGGCATCGACCGAGTATGCCTTATATAGCCATAGGTATCCTCCATGAAATACTACAAGTAATTGTTTCACATAGGTGTTCACTTATGTGCTTCGACCGAAGTGTGGCATGAACAATAATGAGAATAGACCAGACTGCTCCAGTCCTTTCCCTCATTCCTTTGAAACAAAACAGTTAGGTGAGTTGGGTGTTTCCTTTACCAAGTTGATGCAAGAGCATTGGGAAGGAGAATAAAATGATGTTATCATTGTGTTACTATATTAGATTAAGTTAGTTTTGAGTGATAGTGAGGTGTGTGTTGTAATAATGGCTATTATAGCCAAATAGGCTCTCAAATATTTAAGAGTCGGCATTTGTGATTTGCTTAGATTGATTGTGATCTCTAAATATTGTAGATCCTATTTGTTAGGATCCCAAAACTTATTCTGGTGATTCCTTAAAAATGGCATTGTAATCGAATTTTTGTTGTTGTTGGAATAAGGAAACAAAGTAGTTATACTATGTGGGTTTTCATGAAGTTATTTGGTTCCAGATAGCCATTTTATGTTGTGATAATATTCATTGGTTATATAAATCTAATCCTGGTGTTGAATCTTGTTGGAGATCAAGTCAATTGATCGTGATACAGATCAATTGATCTCTGGTAAATTGTACCACTTATTATTGTTACCTTTGGTTGAGAATGAGTCTCCATAAATGTTGAAGAGTTCATCAGCGCAAGAGTTTGTTTGGAATAATATGAATCAAACCTAGTTTTTCTTGAAATTCTCTATGTCTGGTTGTTAATGGAATATCGATTGTTGATATCAATGTAATAGTTCACTTTTCTGAGGAGGTTGAAGTGATTTAAAAGGTCAACTCCATCATCGGATCCTAGTATCATTTGGATCGAACTCTTGAGTAAAACCCTAGCGCATAACACAAAATTCTTGGACGCCTTCACAGTTAAAGTTAAGCAAAGGAAACGTTTCTAGGTTGATTTTACTCTGTTGGATTGAACAAGGAGTGGTCACTATTTGGTGTGGAAAGTAAGGTTATGGAAAAGTCAAACAAATATACACCATTAAACAGAGTGTAATCAATGGTGGATGAGTATGCAATTTGAATTCCATTTTCCTGTCAAAATTTATATATATATTGATTAGCATTTGGAGACTAGCTCAGCACAATTCATATTTTTATACAGTGGAAATACTTTATTGTTCACCTGGTGGCCATCAATTGGTATTAGAGCGGGATTTTGATTGGTTGAGGTGTTAGTTATTATATGTGGCTAAGAGTTTATCTTTCACCTGTATTGTTGCTAGAAGAGCAGGGCCATCAATTAAGATCTCAGAGTGATATTTCATGTCAAGTTATGGCTTATCAGGTTGGAAGAAGACATCGAGGAGGTATAAGGCCTATAACAAATGATGAGGTAATGAGATTGATGCAGTGTTTGGAGGCAAGGATGGATGTCATAGAAGGTGACAGACAAAGGGATCCTAATGATGTTAGTGAGGCTGAAGAGTCTCAAGAAGAATAAATTGCAGCTCAAGAATCAGCTGAGTTGAGGATGTTGAAAAAAGTTTTGGGATTCACCTCAAGACCTAAGCCTGATGTGTCGAACTACAGTGGTAGTTTGAATCCTGAAGAGCTTGTTGACTGGATCAACGATATGGATAATTTCTTTGACTATGAGGAAACGAATGATGAAAAGAAGGTGAAGTTTGTTGTGACAAAACTCAAAGGGCATGCATCTTTATGATGGGACGGTGTGTAGGCAGAACGAAGAAGGTAGAACAAGCAAAAAATAAAAAGTTGGGACAGGATGATTACAAAACTCTGAGGTAAATTTCTACCCCAATATTATTAACTCTCCTTATTCAGACAGATGCAAAATTTTAGGCAAAGGTTGATGTATGTAAGAGAATACACCGAAGAGTTTTATAAAGTGAACATAAGAGCAGGTTATGTGCAAGATATTGCAGAAAAAGTAGCTAGATATATGAATGGTTTAAGAACGGATATCCAAGATGAAATTAGCCTGCTAACTCCATGGATAGTAGAAGAAGCTTACCAGCTTGCTTTGAAAGCAGAGGACTGGAATGCAAGGAGGTAGTCAAATAGAGTAAGAGGTCCTAACAAAGGAAGAGACCAGCAATTTAATAGAGGAAGATATACAACCCAAAGAGAAGGAGCCAACATTTCAAGTCATCAAGGACAACGAGAGTGTTAGCACCTGTGCTAAATATTAAAATGTTCTACAAAGGCATCTGTGATAATTCCCTGCAGAAGGATAAGCCATTGATAAAGATGAGAAAGGTTAAGGCATTTCAGTCATACAACCAGAAGGAGAGCTAAGCATCTTCTAGAGGATCCATGCCTTGTCATGGAATAACGAAAAACATTAAAAAAATCCTAGGCTCAGGTCTTATGGAGGGAAGTAAAACATGAACTTCCACCTAAGGGTTATATCTGGACAACTATGGAAGGTGCAGATTAGAGTCGATGGAGATCGACGGTTGCAAGTGATTCAGCTGGGTGAATGTGCTGGCACGAAATCATTATTTATGATCGACGAAATGGGGTTAACACACAAAGAGGATCGACCGTCAGAAGTGCAAAGGTGAGAAGATCTACGATGGAGAGAGGGTCCGTCGATACAACATGCACGCCGCGACCTATATTGGGAATCAGTGAAATTTGATACGAGGCTCGATATCCAATGGCCCGAATCAAATTAGGATCAAGATCCACAGCTAGCATATATTCCTCTACTCCAACATGCGTGAAAAAGGTTAACAATTGAAATCTGCGGAATGTGGTACGGGCCCCATGACTCGACGACCCAAATCTACGAACAACCCAAATCTACGGTCGATGGGGATGTCGCGTCTAAAACATGCACGACAGATAAGAACGATCAAGTTCAGCAAAATTTGGTAGGGCCCGCTTAAGTCGACGGTCATGATCTTGGGTGGGCCAGAGCTACGGTCGGTATGGATTTCGCAGCCGAAAGATGCACGAGATATAAAATGGTTTGAGGCAGCAAAATCTAGTAGGACCCCACACTTTGGACAATGAATATCGTGGCAGAGATTTGATCTATGACTCAAATTAATTTAGCAATGGAAATAAGCAAGAAGTTTAGTAGGATTTCGGATTGTGAAATCACGTAGGGGTTGTATTGTTCGAAGGGTAATATTTATTGGAGGTTCAGATCTATGGCCAGAAATGATTTCGCAAGCCAAAGGCTCAAGGAGGAAGAAGATCAGTTTGGGCACGAAATGGAAATAAAACCTGGATAAATTCAACGGTGTAGATTTCATCTGGGAGAGTAAAATCGTTGGAGGTGCTCTGAGACATCATTTTCAATAAAGCAATCCTGCATCCCCGACACCGCTTTGCCATTTTTGATCTAGCATGTCTATTACCCCATATTTCCTATATTATGTGTAAATCATGGCAAATATGCCACCTCAGGAGTTTGTTAGGATTTGCAAATGATGATTTGGGATTAATCCCCAAATTTTGTAACTAAATTTGGCTCTGTTTCGAGGTTGATCTCGGGAGTCCATAACACTATAAATGTAACCTCAATAGAGGAGGAAAGGGTTGAAAACTTTCTTTCAAAAGCCTTAGTGCTCGGGTTTTGTAGCTCTGTTATTTTCTTGGGAGCTTTAATGAAAAGTATGCTCTGAGTTTTCTGAGATTCATCATGTTGTTTCATGTTCGGTCTGTGTTTCCTGTATTTCATTTTGATGTATGTGTCTCTGCCAATACATTTCTAGGTTGTATGCAAGGAATTCATTGCTGCTAACGCTCCTTCCATCAGAAATCATATTTTTTGTGTGTTTGTAATGGGTGTGATAGAATTCATCCATTGATATGTGCTATGTTTCAGTTATTATCCCTTGTTATTTTTTTATTAAAGGTGTTCCCAGAGATTCATCCATTGATAGATGCCTTTGCTTTCAGTGGGCTCTTTCCTCATTTATGTCTTTCATCACTTCAAGATAATTTGACTAAATATAATAGCCATGTTTCCATAGATTGCATAGGAAAATCGCCAATCATTATTGTTGTAAGCCCCTTGAATATTTTCAGGTTGTGACTCCATTGCCCAATGGTATTTCTTTTCTGTATGTTCTACCATCTTTAAATTTGCAAATATCTTGTTCCTATTAGATATCTAGCCTTCTGACCGCTTGCTTAAATACATATGTATATGTGAATTAGTTTGTGATAAGAGAGAGCCTCTCTTACTGTATAGTCTAGAATACAGTCTAAAGATTGGTTTGAAATGGTTAGCCCTGTGACTTCCTACCACAACCATAGGAAAATTACAGGGTGATAACATCTTTGCGTCGTTGTCAGGGAAGTAATCATTATTATATCCTTGGGAAACGACATAGACACATACTGGTTGTACATGCTCTGGTGACTCCACACAAATTTTGAAGGTGTCTCCACTGGGAAATGATGGCAGCTAGAAGAACCAACACAAGTACAAATCCTGATGCAGAATCTTTCCAAGAGATTTTTGATCTAGAGAATCTGATTTGAAGGGCCAATAGGATACAAAGGCTAGTCAAAACTCTTTTCTTCTCTACTGAAGGTGTTGTTTCTGTTAATGATATATATGAACATTGTAATGAGGATTTTGGACTAGCTTTCCCACTTGCTCATATCTAAAGCGGGCATAGCAAAAAGGCATGTCGATTAGTGAGGAAACAATGCCAACCCAAGATAAAATCAATAAGGATACATCAAAGTATATTTGTTGAAAACAATGAAGGCATCAGAAAATATGAACTTAAGGCCACACATAAAGAGATATTTGCTTCATAATGTGTTGGGTATATTCACTCTGAAGTAACCAAACACTTCGGGTAAATAAGAACTCTTTTCAAACATTGACAAGTTTGAAAATGAAATAATTATCTTTGGTGATAAAAGGATGTATGAAATGAAAGGTGAAGAAGAAATGCATATGCGAGTTTCAATTGATAATGTACAAAACATTAAAAAAATCGATAGTTTGTGGCATTAGGACAAAATCATTTTATTTCACAAAGCATGGCTTAATACATCCAACCATCATTAATAATCTACAAAGGTGGACTTTATGCATCATCCTATACCTTTTCCTGATGCTTAGGAAATCTAATGTGCAAGAAAGAGCGTTCTTTGTGTTATAAATGCACATCAAATGGACTTATCTTCCTTAAGAATATTCTTTCATGTAATCCTTCATCTAAAAAGATTTTCGACAAGCTCTTACTTTCCCAATTCATATGTAAACCTATATATACTCTATCTCGATGTATGCAAAAAAAAATTATATTCCCCTACAAGCATGATTATCATTAAGGAAATGAACATCCTAACTCTAGATTCACTTATAACAAAAAAACATTACCAATCAGAACAACCAACTAATGAAATTAGCGACAAAATATCCATACACAAAAATTTCAAAAATAATTATAACTGCCCATTTCTTAAAAACAAAATGACTACCAATATTTAGACAAATCTACTAGACTAATCTATTTGGGGACCCTATGCACAATCTTTGACATTGTAAAAGTTAAAACTAAGAAATTGTACCAACTAATGCTTAGCTTCATTTCTATCCTACATTGAGATCAACTACACTAATTTTTTGTCGGGCCTAGGGAAAGGAAAGTAGAATTCACTTAGAAAGTTGCGACAGAGTCAGCGACAGAAGAAAGGAAGAGTAGATGAAGGAAAATAAGGAAAATAATGTGTGACAGAAGCAGAGAAAGAAGAAGGAGTTAGGAAAGAAACAGTTAAAGAGGAAACTATGAAAGCATGACAGAAGGAATGAATGTGACAAGGGAAGTTGCGAAAGAATAATAGTACCAAAAGGAGTGCAGCGGTACAACGATTGGAAAAGGACAATAAGGCATAATAGCCAGAAAGTGATAGTTGGGAAGATCGTAGGTATGAGGTTGGCTAGGGCCGACAGAATCTGCACGTAGGAAGGTTTATTTGTAAGTCAGGACGTTAGTTCCTACTATCATGCATCGCTAGAATAGGAAATACATCTTGTTAGCTAACTGTAGAAAGTCGGGTGAGAAAGCGACAGGAAAAGAGTCAATAAAGAGTATGTAAAGAGTGCTCTATTTCAGTTATTATCCTAGAGCTACAGTCGATATGGATTTCGCAGCCGAAAGATGCACGAGAGATAAAATGGTTTGAGGATACGAAATCTGGTAGGACCCCACACTTTGGACGACGAAGATCATGGCAGAGGTTTGATCTACAACTCAAATTAATTTCACAATGGAAATAAGCAGGAAGTTTAGTAGGATGTCGGATTGTGAAATCACATAGGGGTTGGATTAGTTGAAGGGTAAGATTTATTGGAGGTTTAGATCTATGGACAGAAATTATTTCGCAAGCCAAAGGCACAAGGAGGAAGAAGATCAGTTTGGGCGATAAATGGAAATAAAATGTGGATAAATTCAACGGTGCATATTTCATCTAGGAGAGTAAAATCATTGGAGGTGCTCTGAGACATCATTTTCAATCGAGCGAGCCTGCATCCCTGACACCGCATTGCCATTTTTTATCCAGCGTGTCTGTTACCCCATACTTCCTATTTTATGTGTAAATCATGGTGAATATGCCACCTCAGGAGTTTGTTAGGATTTGCAAATGATGATAAGGGATTAATCCCCAAATTTTGTAACTAAATTTGGCTCTGTTTCAAGGTTGGACTTGAGAGACCATAACACTATAAATGTAACCTCAGTAGAGGAGGAAAGGGTTGAAAATTTTTATTCAAAAGCATTAGTGCTCAGGTTTTGTAGCTCTGTTATTTTCTTGGAAGCTTTAATGAAAAGTATGCTCTGAGTTTTCTGAAATTCATCATGTTGTTTCATGTTCAGTATGTGTTTCCTGTATTTCATTTTCATGTATGTGTTTCTGCCAATACATTTCTAGGTTGTATGCAAGGAATTCATTGTTGTTAACGCTCCTTCCATCAGAAATCATATTTGTTGTGTGTTTGTAATGGGTGTGATAGAATTCATCCACTGATAGGTGCTCTGATTCAATTATTATCCCTTGTCATTATTTTTCTAAAGGTGTTCCCAAAGATTCATCTATTGATAGATGCCTCTGTTTTCACTGGGCTCTTTCCTCATTTTTGTCTTTCATCACTTCAAGATAATTTGACTGAATATAATAGCCATGTCGCCTTAGATTGCATAGGAAAATCACCACTCATTATTGTTGTAAGCCCCTTGAAGATTTTCAGGCTATGACTCCATTGCCCAATGGTATTTCTTTTATGTATGTTTTACCATCTTTAAATTTGCAAATATCCTGTTCCTATCAAATATCTAGCCTTTTGACCGCTTGCTTAAATCCATATGTATATGTGAATGAGTTTGTGATAAGAGAGAGCCCTCTCTTACTGTATAGGCTAGAATACAGTCTAAATATTGGTTTGAAATGGTTACCCCTATGACTTCCTACCAAAACCATAGGAAAATTACAGGGTGATAACATCTTGGCGATGTTTTCGGGGAAGTAATCATTATTATATCCATGGGAAATGACATTGTTTTAGGTCTATGACCTGGTTGAGCAGCCCGATCATAGACACATACTAGTTGTACATGCTCTGGAAACTCCACACAAATGTTGAAGGTGACTCCACTGGGAAATATTGGTGGCTAGAAGAACCAACACGAGTAGAAATCCTGATGCTAAATCTTTCCAAGAGAGTTTTGATCCATAGAGTCTGATTCGAAGGGCCAATAGGATACAAAGGTTAGACAGAACTCTTTCCTTCCCTACTGAAGGTGTTGTTTCTGTTAATGATATATATGAACATTGTAATGAGGAGTTTGGACTAGGTTTCCCACTTGCTCATATCTAAAGTAGACATAGCAAGAACGCATGTCGATTAGCAAGGAAACAATGCCAACCCAAGATAAAATCAACAAGGAGACATCAAAGTATATTTGTTGAAAACAATGAAGGCATCAGAAAATATGAACTTAAGGCCACAAACAAAGAGATATTTGCTTCATAATGTGTTGGGTATATTCACTCTGAACTAACCAAAAACTTTTGGTAAATAAGGAAGTTTTTCAAACATTGACAAGTTTGAAAATGAAATAATTATCTTTGGTGATAAAAGGATGTATGAAATGAAAGGTGAAGAAGAAATGCATATGCGAGTTTCAACTGATAACGTACAAAACATTAAAAAAAATTGATAGTTTGTGGCATTAGGACAAAATCTTTTTATTTCGCAAAACATGGCTTAATACATCCAACCATCATCAATAATCTAGAAAGGTGGACTGTATGCATCATCTTATACCTTTATGTGATTCTTAGGAAATCTAATGTGCAAGAAAGAGCGTTCTTTGTGTTATAAATGCACATCAAATGGACTTATCTTCCTCAAGAATATTCTTTCATGTAATCCTTCATCTAAGGAGCTTTCTGACAAGCTCTTACTTTCCCAATTCATAAGTAAAACTATATATACTCTATCTGGACGTATGCAACAAAAAAATTCTCTTGCCCCACAAGCATGATTATCATTAAGGAAATGAACATCCTAACTCTAGATTCACTTATAACAAAAAAACATTACCAATCAAAACAACCAACTAATGAAATTAGAGACAAAATATCCATACACAAAAATTTTAAAAATAATTATAACTGCCCATTTCTTAAAAACAAAATGACTACCAATATTTAGACAAATCTACTTAACTAATATATTTGGGGACCCTATGCACAATCTTTGACATTGTAAAAGTTAAAACTAAGAAATTGTACCAACTAATGCTTAGCTTCATTTCTATCCTACATTGAGATCGACTACAGTAATGTTTTGTCGGGCCTAGGGAAAGGAAAGAAGAATTCACTTAGAAAGTTGCGACAGAGTCAGCGACTGAAGAAAGGAAGAGTAGATGAAGGAAAATAAGGAAAATGATGTGCAACCGAAGCATAGAAAGAAGAAGGAGTTAAGGAAATAAGCAGCTAAAGAGGAAACTATGAAAGTGCGACAACATGAGGATGCGCAACAGAAGGAAGGAATGCAACAAGGGAAGTTGCGATAGAATAATAGTACCAGAAGGAGTGCAGCGGTATAACGGTTGGAAAAGGACAATAGGGCATAACTGCCAGAAAGTGATAGTTGGGAAGATCATGGGTACGAGGTCGGCTAGATTCGACAGAAGCCGCACATAGGAAGGTATCTTTGTAAGTCATATCGTTAGTTCCTACTGTCATGCGTTGCTAGAATAGGAAAGACAACTTGTTAGCTAACTGTAGAAAGTCAGGTGAGAAAGTGACAAGCAAAGAGTCTGTAAAGAGTCTGTAAAGATTTTGTAAGGAGCCCATAAAAGGAATAACCCAATCTATATGCAGGTTAGATCCTTAGTTGTTTGCTTCTCTACTAGCGTCTGTTAGTTTTGTTAAGAGCAAAGAGTTGAAAAATCTGCAGCTGAGTGCGTAGAAGTATAGAAGAAGTTGAGTCGATCCAGGCTGTTTGCAGACTGTTTGTATAGTCAAGTAGGGAAGGAGTATAAGAAAATATTAGAGAGCATGAGAGGAAGAAAGAGTCTATATAGACAAAGAAGAAGATCTAGAACAGAGTCTGCAGCTTAGTCCATAGACAAAAGGTTCATACATTTCTCATGCCAGGTGAAGAGCACCTTTGTGGTTTTTCTCAGATGGGTTTCCATGTTAGATCCTGTGTACATGTCTGAATGTTGAATGTGTTTGAGTCACTTGTATAGTTGTTGCTTTGAATGAATGATTATATATTTGCTTATGAATGAATAGATGCATATCAGTTGCACTATTATAAGTTAAATACATTTATGTTGCATCGAGGTTGTTGTCGTATTAGCTGCAAAGGAAGAGTTGTGTTGCATTCTAACTGTTCATAGTAAGCAAAAGAACTCCACTCTTGGGATTTGGTAGAGTGCCTTGGTAAACGACCAAGGGACTGAAAATCCCCCACCCTACTGCGGAAACCTAGTTACCCATAGAAAGATATCTTGGGTGAGACTACATTTGCATTGCAAGTGCTGCCAACTAAGCCTTGCTCTGTCAAGCCCATATCTTGGGCCTTGTTGCGCTTAGAAGAAGGGATTGAACCTAGGTTGAAGGGAAGCAAGATAGAAAGCCAACATGTTTGTTACTATTTTGGGTAAAACTTAAATTAAGAACAAAATTTGAAGAAAGGCTAGTTTTTCAAGCAAATTCAATGGTACAAGTAAGTTTTTGAAAAACAAATAAGTAATTAGTTGTTATTGAATTAAAAGATGTTAGCCTTACCTATATTGCTATCAATCTAACTTTAGATCAGATAATTATAATCTTTCTATCAATATTCTCATGCTCTCAATCTTAAAATAGGTTTATAAAATTTAAACCTTGTCAATGATGGAAATATTGAGCATTCATGCAGTTAACGACTATCAAGGAGGCACAACAACCAGGATACATTGTAGAAACCCTCGACCGTAATGATGAATAAGTTCAGTATAGGGAGGCTCAATAGCAGGAAGAGGATTTAGATGAGACATAAGATAGACTGTTAAAAGCCTTGTCAGAGATGAGAGGTAAGGATAAGATGGATGTGCCTACCTACTTGGAAAGTCTAAACCCATAGGAGTGTATAGACTAGGTCATGAAGATGGAGTAATATTTTGACATGGAGCAGATAAAAGACCCAAAAGGTTAAAAACTGCTTGTCTGGAGTTAAAATTTCATGCCTCGTTATGGTGGGATAACGTACTAGCTGACATAATTAAAAAAGGTAGAGAAAAGATAAATACTTGGGACCAAATGGTCACCAAGTTGAAGGACAAGTTCCTTCCCATCGACTACATGATATCTATGTTAAAGAAGTTACAAAACATGAGACAAAAGGAGATGACTGTAAAAAAAATCATACAAGAATTATATTGACTGTCAATCATGTCAGGATAGACCAACGAAGGGGAGGAGGCAGTCCGCTAGGTATGTTAATGGGTTGAAGTATGCGATACTGGATGAGTCGAGATTGTCGAAAGTTAGGATAGTTAGAAAGGTATATCAGCTAGTACTTAAGGTAGAATATAAAATGTTGAGGAAGGAATCAATGAGAAGAGGGAATTCAATTGAATAAAGCCAAAAATATTATGCCACCAGAGGACATACTAGTCGAGTGAGGAAGGAAGGAGGTCATGATGATCGATGGGAAGAAAGTACGACCAAGAGTGAGGCACGTGAGCACCGATGATGAGGTGACAACTCCAGAGGTTGAGGTTGTGGTTGTATAAGATATTTTGGAGAATTACATCCAGACCAGTCAAGAATTGTCTACTACAAGTGTTGATAACTAGGACACGAGGCATCTGAGTGCCTAAAAAATTTGCATACTACAAGTCAATAGGAAGCTAGAAGTTGAAGTGATTACAAATTCGGTTCAACTGTGATGAAGTATCCAAGAGAATTCACATCAGAAAAAGGATGAAACTTGATGGTCTAGAGAATTTTATTGCAGTTGACACAACAGAAGGAGAAAGAACCGACGTAAAGGAAGTCCATCTTCCGAACAAAGGTGAAGATTCAGGACAGATGTCGTATGACCATCGTCAATGGAGGCAACATTAAGAATCTTGTCTCGACACAGATGATTGACAAATTGGGGCTAAAATGCATATCACACCCAAATGCATATAAGGTGTCTTGATTGTAGAAGGGTCATCATGTTATGGTGATACAACAATTCCTAATCAATTTCAAGGTATGAGAATTGCACGACAACGTGTCGTGTGATGTGATTATGATGGATGTATGTCACCCACTGTTGGGTCGACTGTGGAAATATGAGCAAAAGTTGTTAAATGAGGTCGGCATCGACCGAGTATGCCTTATATAGCCATAGGTGTCCTCCATGAAATACTACTAGTAATTGTTTCACATAGGTGTTCACTTATGTGCTTCGAGCGAAGTGTGGCATGAACAGTAATGATAATAGACTAGACTGCTCCAGTCCTTTCGCTCATTCCTTTCAAACAAAATAGTTAGGTGAGTTGGGTGTTTCCTTTACCAAGTTGATGCAGGAGCATTGGGAAGGAGAATAAAATGTTGTTATCATTGTATTTCTATATTAGATTAAGTTAAAATTGAGTGATAGTGAGGTGTGTGTTGTAATAATGGCTATTATAGCCAAATAGGCTCTCGAATCTTTAAGAGTCAGCATTTGTGATTTGTTAGATTGATTGTGATCTCTAAATATTGTAGATCTTATTTGTTAGGATCCCGGAACTTATTCTGGTGATTCCTTAAAAATGGCATTGTAATCGAATTTTTGTTGTTGTTGGAATAAGGAAACATAGTAGTTATACTCTGTGGGTTTTCATGAAGTTATTTGGTTCCAGATAACCATTTTATGTTGTGATAATATTCAATGGTTGTATAAATCTAATCCCGGTGTTGAATCTTGTTGGAGATCAAGTCAATTGATCATGATACAGATCAATTGATCTCTGGTAACTTGTACCAGTTATTATTGTTACCTGTGATTGAGAATGAGTCTCCAGAAATGTTGAAGAGTTCATTAGTGTGGGAGTTTGTTTGGAATAATATGAATCAAACCTAGTTTTGCTTGAAATTCGTTGCATCTAGCTATTAATGGAATATCGATTGTTGATATCAGTGTAATAGTTCACTTTTCTGAGGAGGCTGAAGCAATTTAAAAGGTCAACTCCATCATCGGATCCTAGTATCATCTGGATCGAACTCTTGAGTAAAACCCTAGCGCATAACACAAAATTCCTAGATGCCTTCACAGTTAAAGTTAAGCAGAGGAAACATTGCCAAGTTGATTCTACTCCATTGGATTGAAGAAGGAGTGGTCACGATTTGGTGTGGAAAGTAAAGTTATGGAAAAATCAAACAAATTGACACCATTAAACAGAGTATAATCAATGGTGGATGAGTACGCAATTTGAATTCCATTTCCCTGTCAAAATTTTTATATATATTGATTAGCGTTTGGAGACTAGCTCAGCACAATTCATATTTTTATACAATGGGAATCTTTTATTTTTCTCCTGGTAGCCATCAATTGGTATTAGAGCGGGATTTTGATTGGTTGAGGTGTTAGTTATTATATGTGGTGAAGAGTTTATCTTTCATCTGTATCGTTGCTAGAAGAGAAAGGTCATTAATTAAGATCTCAGAGTGATCTTTCATGTCAAGTTATGGTTGATCAGGTTGGAAGAAGAGGTCGAGGAGGTAGAATGCCTATAACAAATGATGAGGTAATGAGATTGATGCAGTGTTTGGAGGCAAGGATGGATGTCATAGAAGGTGACAGACAAAGGGGTCCTAATGATGTTAGTGAGATTGAAGAGTCTCAAGAAGAAGAAACTGCAGCTCAAGAATCAGCTGAGTTGAGGGTGTTGAAACAAGTTTTGGGATCCACCTAGAGACCTAAGACTGATGTGTCGAACTATAGTGGTAGTTTGAATCCTGAAGAGCTTGTCAATTGGATCAACGATATGCAGAAGTTATTTGATTATGTTGAAGTGAATGATGAAAATAAGGTGAAGTTCATTGTGACAAAACTCAAAGGGCATGCATCTTTATGGTGGGACGGTGTGCAGGCAGAACGAAGAAGGTAGAACAAGCCAAAAATCAAGAGTTGGGACCGGATGATTACAAAACTCTGAGGTAAATTTATACCCCAAGATTATTAACTCTCCTTATTCATACAGATGCAAAATCTTAGGCAAAGGTTGATGTCTTGTTGGACAACGGGGCAGACCTAGGTTTACTTTATTGTACCAAAAAAAACCCTAGCTCACTGGCCCTTTCAGCAACAGACCGCAGAACGGCCTGAAGTCTCACCCGAAGAGATCTTGGATGGGGTGGCTGAAGAATCAAGTTTCCTCAACCAGGTTCTGTAGCGTCGTAGTGCCTCATGACTCGTCTTATCCAGCAAGATCTCTCAGCAAGGTGTTGAGTCTCTCTTCCTAGATGGGTCTGATAGGGAACTGATTCTTATCACATCACAGCCCCAAGGACGATGCGCCAACCTTCTCTTCTACTGAACTCTTCACCTGCGATATCTCACACTGCAGCTCCTCCGGGAGTGCGATATCGCCTTTCTATACTACGATATTTCCTTCAGTAAGACTCAATATGAATCTCAAGGTCCAAAGGCTTTATCTCTTGGTATAATAGCTTAGTTACCTTCAAAAGGGTGTTAAACAACTTCCCTCAAACTTCTATAGTCTAACATGCTCAACATCTATTACGCTCAACTTGCTAAACTAAATATACAGGAATCACTTAAAACTGTAACTGTTAACTCTCGTGAATCAAGCACTAATAAACTCTTATACAGAATACTTGATACATTCAACTCACGATTAACCTTCCATGCTGCTGTAAACTAAAGGATAGCATACATTCATTCATTAACTGATAGCAAAGTTCATGTAACGAATAACCGATAGCAACTAAGTAAAGCACAATCACATGAAACGGTCACACAACACACGGATTTTATGTGGTTCACTTCCAGGGGGGGAAGCTACATCCACGAGAACTGGTTTATATATTATATCTTGAGGGAGTAAACACAGTTCTGCTGCAACCTATTATGCAGCCTGAGATCTTCTGGGAAACTCCGTGCACACAGCCGAGAGCCCTTCTCTCTTAGATCTCTTCTCTTCCTATATTGCCTTCTTCTTACAATATACTTTTCCTCTCTCTCTCTCTCAATCCCTGCGGATTGTTACATTCATGCTCAAGGAGCCAGCTACTAGTTACAGCAAGATAACTACAGACTGAATAACAGAACCAGAGCTCGACTCTTCCTCAATGTTTTACAATACAACTGACTATGAGCTAATAGACCAACTGACTCACTGACTAGCTAACCTTTCATAATACAAAATACATGCTTTTATAGGTGGCCCGAAGGTCTCACCGTGATACAACACTGTGGGCCTATCCCAACAGTAACCCTAAACCCTAACTGTGACAGTCAGCCTATCTATACTTTGAACTATCACTTTTCATCACACCACAGTTTTCTGTAGTCTTCCACGCTTCCCGGCGCTGATCGTGGATATGGGCACCACTTCCTCGGTCTTCCCCTTCTGTCCTTTGTCTTCAATACCTCATCCCGTTGCTCCTTTTCCATTTATGAGGGTATCTAAGCCTTTCTTTATACATGCTGCCTCCATACATGCCGCAACTACTCGACACCTCAACCAGGGGAATTAGTTAGAAGCTTCTATCGTCATTCTTTACTATAACTACATTCTTACGGATTTCATATAACATCTTTTGGTCATATTTCCACAGTCGACCCAACAATAGGTCACATACATACATCGAAATCACATCACACAACACGCTGTCGTGCAACTCTCAAATCTTGAAATTGATTAGGCACTGTTGTATCACCATAACATGATGACCATTCTACAATCAAGACACCTTATATGCATTTGGGTGTGATTTGCATTTTAGCCCCAATTTGTCAATCATCTGTGTCGAGACCAGATTCTCTATGCTGCCTCCATACATGCCGCAACCTATATTGGGAATCGAAAAAATTTGATACGAGGCTCGATATCCAACGACCCGAATCAAATCAGGATCAAGATCCACTGCTAGAATCCATTCTGCTACTCCAACATGCCCAGAAAAGGTAAATAATTGAAATCTATGGAATGTGGTATGGGCCTCATGACTCGACAACCCAGATCTACAAACAACCCAAATCTACGGTCGATGGGGATTTCACGGTTGAAACACGCACGACAGATAAGAACAGTTGGGTTCAGTGAAATCTGGTAGGGCCCGCTTATTTCGACGGTCGTGATCTTGGGCAGGCTAGAGCTATGGTCAATATGGATTTCACAGCTGAAAGATGCACGAGAGATAAAATGGTTTGAGCCTACGAAATCTGGTAGGACCCCACACTTTGGAGGACGAAGATCGTGGCAAAGGTTTGATCTACGACTCAAATTAATTTTGCAATGGAAATAAGGAGGAAGTTTAGTAGGATATCGAATTGTGAAATCACATAGGGCTTGTATTGTTTGAAGGGTAAGATTTATTGGAGGTTCAGATCTATGGCCAAAAATGATTTCGCAAGCCAAAGGCACAAGGAGGAAGAAGACTAGTTTGGGCGTGAAATGGAAATAAAACATGGATAAATTTAATGGTGTAGATTTCATCTGGGAGATTAAAACCGTTAGAGGTGCTCTGAGACATCATTTTTAATCAAGCGAGCCTACATCCCCGACATCACATTGCCATTTTTTATCCAGCGTGTCTGTTACCCCATATTTCCTATTTTATGTGTAAATCATGGTGAATATGCCACCTCAGGAGTTTGTTAGGATTTGGAAATGATGATTTGGGATTGATCCCCAATTTTTGTAACTGAATTTGGATTTGTTTTGAGGTTGGTCTCGAGAGCCCATAAAACTATAAATGTAACCTCAATAGAGGAGAAAAGGGTTGAAAACTTTCATTAAGAAGCCTTAGTGCTCGGGTTTTGTAGGTCTGTCATTTTCTTGGAAGCTTTAATGAAAAGTATGCTCTGAGTTTTTTGAGAATCATCATGTTGTTTCATGTTCAGTCTGTGTTTCCCATATTTCATTTTCATGTATGTGTTTCTGCCAATACATTTCTAGGTTGTATGCAAGGAATTTGTTGTTGCTAACACTCCTTCCATCAGAAATCATATTTGTTGTGTGTTTGTAATGGGTGTGATAGAATTCATCCACGGATAGGTGCTATGTTTCAGTTATTATCCCTTGTTTTTTTTTGCTAAAGGTGTTCCCAGAGATTCATCCATTGATAGATGCCTCTGTTTTCACTGGGCTCTTTCCTCATTTTTGTCTTTCATCACTTCAAGATAATTTGACTGAATATAATAGCCATGTTGCCTTAGATTGCATAGGGAAATCACCACTCATTATTGTTATAAGCCCCTTGAATATTTTCAGGCTCTGACTCCATTGCCAAATGGTATTTCTTTTCTGTATGTTTTACCATCTTTAAATTTGCAAATATCCTGTTCCTATCGGATATCTAGCCTTCTGACCGCTTTCTTAAATCCATATGTATATGTAAATGAGTTTGTGACAAGAGAGAGCCCTCTCTTAATGTAGAGGCTATAATACAGTCTAAAGATTGGTTTGAAATGGTTACCCCTGTGAACACCTACCACAACCATAAGAAAATTACAAGGTGATAACATCTTGGCGCCATTGCCGGGGAAGTAATCACTATTATCTCCTTGCGAAACGACATTGTTTCAGGTCTACAACCTGGTTGAGCAACCGGTCATAGACACATACTAGTTGTACATACTCTCACGACTCCACACAAATATTGAAGGTGAATCCACTAGAAATACTAGCGGCTAGAAGAACCAACATGAGTAGAAATCTTGATGCAGAATCTTTCCAAGAGATTTTTTATCCAGAGAGTTTGATTCGAAGGGCCAATAGGATACAAAGGTTAGTCAGAACTCTTTCCTTCCCCACTAAAGGTGTTGTTTCTGTTAATGATATATCTAAACATTGTAATGAGGATTTTGGAGTAGCTTTCCCACTTGCTCATATCTAAAGTAGACTTAGTAAGAAGGCATGTCGATTAGCGAGGAAACAATGCCAACCCAAGATAAAATCAACAAGGAGACATCAAAGTATATTTGTTGAAAACAAGGAAACCGTAATAAAATATGAACTTAAGGCCACACACAAAGAGATATTTGCTTCATAATGTGTTGGGTATATTCACTCTGAAGTAACCAAACACTTTTGATAAATAAGAAGTATTTTCAAACATTGACAAGTTTGAAAATGAAATAATTATATCTGGTGATAAAAGGATGTATGAAATGAAAGGTGAAGAAGAAATGCATATGCGAGTTTCAATTGATAATGTACAAAACATTAAAAAAAAATCGATAGTTTGTGGCATTAGGACAAAATCTTTTTATTTCACAAAACATGGCTTAATACATCCAACCATCATCAATAATCTAAAAAGGTGGACTTTATGCATCATCCTATACCTTTTCTTGATGCTTAGGAAATCTAATGTGCAAGAAAGAACGTTATTTGTGTTATAAATGCACATCAAATGGACTTATCTTCCTCAAGAAGATTCTTTCATGTAATCCTTCATCTAAAGAGCTTTCCGACAAGCTCTTACTTTCCCAATTCATATGTAAACCTATATATACTCTATCTGGACGTATGCAAAAAAAAACTATCTTCCCCTACAAGCATGATTATCATTAAGGAAATGAACATCCTAACTCTAGATTCACTTATAACAAAAAAACATTACCAATTAGAACAACAAACTAATGATTAGCGACAAAATATCCATACACTAAAATTTCAAAACATCCTAACTCTAGATTCACTTGATGGTCTAGAGAACGTTATTGCAGTTGACACAACAGAAGGAGAAAGAACGGATGTAAAGGAAGTCCATCTTCCGAACAAAGGTGAAGATTCAGGACAGATGTCGTATGACCATCGTCGATGGAGGCAGCATAGAGAATCTGGTCTCGACACAGATGATTGACAAATTGGGGCTAAAATGCAAATCACACCCAAATGCATATAAGGTGTCTTGATTGTAGAATGGTCATCATGTTATGGTGATACAACAGTGCCTAATCAATTTCAAGATTTGAGAGTTGCACGACAGCGTGTTGTGTGATGTGATTTCGATGTATGTATGTGACCTATTGTTGGGTCAACTGTGGAAATATGACCAAAAGATGTTATATGAAATCCGTAAGAATGTAGTTATAGTAAAGAATGACGATAGAAGCTTCTAACTAATTCCCCTGGTTGAGGTGTCGAGTAGTTAGGTAAAGGAAAGTGGATACTGGGAGAAACAGGTGTTGATGTGTTCAACGAAAGAATTTCTGAAGGAGGAATCCTAAGAATCACTGTTGCTTCACTATTATTCCTTAGGGACCAAGTGTTAATAGGTTGACTAAAGATGTTCCAACAAATGTCAGAGAAGTGTTGTCAGAAGTCAAGGGCATAATGGTCGAAGAGGTACCAACTAGATTGTCATTGATGAGGAGTATATCACACCAGATTGACTTGATTCAAGGGTCGAATCTGCCAAACAAGGCGCCACACATAATGACAATGATGGAGAATGCAAAGTTGAACTGACAAGTCCATGAGTTGTTGGACATAAAATTAATCAGAGAGAGCCTGAGTCCATGCATTGTACTAGTTGTACTAGCACCCAATAAATGAGGAGAATGGAGGATGTGTACTGACTCAAGGGTTATGAACCAGATTAGGATCAAGTACATATTTCCATTTCTAAGGATGGACGACTTGATTGATTGCTTAAGTGGAGCGACGTACTTCACCAAGATCGACTTAAAAAATGGATACCACCATATTCAAATAAGGGACGGTGATGAATGGAAGACAACCTTCAAGATGAAGGAAGGGTTGTATGAATGGTTGGTCATGCCATTTAGGATGACTAATGCACCAAGCACATTCATGAGATTGATGATTGAAGTGTTGAAACCATTTTTTGGAAAAATTCATTGTTGTATACCTCGACGACATATTGATTTTTAGTCGGACAAGAGAAAAACACTTGTTGTATATTCAAAAAATTTTATGAAGATTGAGTCAAGTGAAATTGTTGGTGAATATGTAGAAGTGTTCCTTCATGTAGAAGGAATTCAGATATCTAGGATTCTGGATTTCTAGACAGGGATTGAAGATGGACCCAAAAAAGGTCAAGGTGATTTTAGAGTGGCTTGAGCTGACAAATGCCACTAAGGTGAGGAGCTTTCATGGACTTTCCATCTTCTATTGCAAGTTCATCAGAGATTTCAGTCAAGTTTGTGCACCATTGACAACATGCATGAAAAAGGGCAAATTCAAGTGGATGAAATTATCCCAACAAGCTTTTGAGAAGTTGAAGCAGAAGGTGACGGAGAGCCCATTGTTAGCTCTTCCAGACTTTAAAAAAGTATTTTAAGTAGACTACTATGCAAGTGGAATAATAGTTAGAGATGTGTTGAGCCAGGAGGGTTGACTAATTGCATTGTTTAGTCAAAATTTAGATGAATCCAAACATAATTAATTAGTATACGACCATGAATTTTATGTTATTATCCAAGCATTAAAATAATGGAGGAACTACTTGTTGCCGAAAGAATTTGTGTTGTTCACCGACCACCAAGCTCTAAGGTACTTAAACACCCAAACAAAGTTAAGTTAGAGGCATATGAAATGGTTAAAGATCATGCAACGTTACTATTGGGCTCCGGAATTGTCTTTTATAATGATGTTATTTACATTAATTTCTCATCCTATCTACCATGATTTAATACATCTATGTTCAATAAGGCTATTTTTTACTTTGTTTTATTAAATAAAATCTCGTAAATGTAAAGTGAGCCTAATATGTTATTTTTAATGTATTAAATGCAATAATTGTGTAAATCGTAAGCATTTCGGCACTCAATCTGGCCCTTCATCCGACCTTTCTTCTGATCATGAGTTCTGCACTGGGTTTGATTGCATTGGTTCACTAAGTTTGGCTTTCCTTTGTCTTTTGTCTCTTGTTGATCCTGTGATATCTTCGCCTTGCACTTCTCGTTAGTCCTGTCAAACCTACATGTGAAAATCAAAACCAGGAATTGATGATAAGTTTGTAACAATATAAATAAAAATTGATGAAATATTAAAAAAGGGATTATTATTGACATACTAATCTTTTTAAAACATAATTTGTTTAAATCTAAAATAAAACAAAATCAGTATAAAACAAAATTGAAAACATCCATAAAATAAAATGTTTTGAATGTTTTAAGTGGAAATGTATTAAGCATGGAAATTACATAAATATTTAAAAACATTGGTTCCATTAGCCATAAAAAGGAGCTGCACATTTCGTTGACTTTCCATAGCCTCCATTTAATTAAACAAACAAAATCATTAAACCAATATAATATGTATGGCACTTGCTTTCACTTTATCATATAAATGGAACTTTCTTTCACTTTATAATATGGATGGCACTTATAAATTATTCTATTTGTCTTTCACAAAGCTTTGACTAATATGTAATTTATTTATGCAGGTATCACAGGAAATCACGTGAAAAGGAAGGAGTGCACGTATCATGAGAATGGGAAGGAAGAAGATTGGTAAAATCCATCACACAACCAATCAAGCTTAGCCACAACATGAAGCTAGCACCTAGCATTCGATTTGGAAAACAACTCAAGAAAAATTCTGCTCAGAATCCGGATTTATAAACTAATTTCTGTTACGGCCATTCGTGTTCATTCAGATTATCATGCTTCTCCACCTCCAATATTCCACCTAGGTCGTGTGTTCATCTATGAAAATCACAGGGATTTGTTTCCCAAATGAAGGAAGTCGTTTTGTACACGTTTTGGGGAAAAACGCCCTTTGTCCCATATGTAAATTTATATATAGAGAGGCTCTTGGCCATGAAAAGAGTAGTGGTAGCTATTGTCATTGTTGTTGTGGCTCACACTTGAGCTGAACTCTATAATTTCAAAATTGATTGCAATAAGAAGCTGGTTTTCTTTGTTATGTTCATCTGAGGAAGTAGATAGCCTTAGGCTATGATTCTGGGGGGGCCACCAGAGGTTGCAAGTTGTTCCTGTGTGTGTGTGATTGATCTTTTCCATCTCTATGTATACTATCAGCTAAGTGGTTTCAATTCTGCATTTCAAATTATCAATTTCAATTTAGTAGATGTTCAATTGTGTGTGTACTTTCAATTAAATTCATTTTAGCTTTGTAGATTAGGAAATTTTTCCTTAGTTGCAGAGCTCTGCCTAGTTGTTCATTTCCTTTTCATTTCTGATATGTATAGTCTGCCCATGCATTTTTATTTTTACGTTTATTGTTTGTTGCATTTGCAATCACATTCTCGTCATCATTCCAATAGATAACTTTTGGGGGCATCTTTTGAGCAAGTCTTAAGGATTCTGGGGAAACGGTTCAAAACCCACTTCCCAAATAGTCCCATTTACCCCCAATTGCGAATAATTTCTAGAAATTCTTAACAAACAGGGAGAAAAGTGAGCCCAAACAGCCCTCTACGTTTTGTCGTAACGTTTTCGGATTTGTGTTGCTTTCCATGTGTTTTAGCTTTGCATTTTGTTTTTGCCATCATGTCTCTTGATTGTTGTAAGGATTAGTTTGAATTCTAGAGTGGTGTTCTTGTTGTAGGTAGGTTTCAGAATTGTGTCTTCACTGTTGTAGGAATTCCCTTTCATTTCTTTTGTTCATAGTAAGACCTGCACTTCATTTTCAAAATTCCGTTAGTAAACAGAAATAGAATTTAGATTTATAATTTAGTGGTTAAAAAGTCTTTACTTTGTTTCATTTGCCTTAAATAGAAAATAGAATTACTTTTCCAATTAATGCATCTTTGCTTTCCGTAGAGTTTACTCGCTATGCATTTGAATATGTTTTCCCATTGTTGCATATTGATTTCCAGAGTTGATTATCATTACTGTAGTTTTCATTATCAAAAACTAGTTATGTTTCAATTTCGCTTAGTTACTGTGTAATGGAGAATAGCTCTTTAATTTAAATACAAGTAGTTTAATTCCTTTTTATACCGTAGTCTCTAATATGATTTCATGCTTTGATTATAGAGTAGTGTAAGTTTGCTTAACTTAGATCTTCTTTAAAAAAAAATTAGAATAGCTTTGTATTTTTATTAGAAGTTGGACCAAATAGCTTAGTTTGCAATTAGATTTGCTATCGAAACATAGTAGTATAGTTTACTTTTGATATAGATTTATTTTCTAATATTAGCTTAATTTGTCGTTCAAGTTTCTTAATAGTTATAGATAGTTTCATTTTGTTGCTCAAGTAGATAGGTATTACTTACAAGTTTTGAATATTTTAAATAGGTTAAGATTACAAGTTAACTTAGCATTGAATTTGTTTACGCTTGGTCTTCAGAATAGGTATTTTCTCATGCTTTTGTAGTTATCTGTTGAATGAATTTAATAGAGTAGTTAATTAGTAGCATAGTTTCTTGTTTTCCAATAATTAGTTACAACTGAATTCTCAAATAGATATTTAATTTCGCATAAATAGAATAGATTTCTAATTCATAGAATAGAGTAGATAATTTGATGCAAGATTGAGTAATTAGATTTGCCTCCGAGTAGTTAGTTTGTTTTCTTCTAAGTAGCCTAGTTATCTTGCTTTCATGAATTCATAGCTAGTTGATGAGTTAAATTTCGTAAATTAATTAGGTAGTTTGATTTCCCAAATTAACATAATTTCTTGATTTTGAACAATTAGTTGCAATCAGACCCACTTCATAGATAGATCCTTATTTTTGCACAAGTAAAATAGCCTTTCAATTCATAGAATAAGATAGATTAATTCCTCATAGTTTGATTAATTACTTAAAGTAGTTTTGCTTCCGTTGCTTTCATTTTCAGACCAAGCATTGCTTTCTAGATTAGTAATTTATTTTTATTGTAATTCCAATACTCGTTCATAGGTTAAGATAACATAGAGTTAGCTTTAAATTAATAGATTAGCTTTACATTTTAAATCCTAGTTAGAGTTTGAATGAAATGTCGTATGTAGTGTCTGAATGCAGTTTCATTTGAAGGTTTGTTTGATAAGTCAATTGATAGTTCAGAACCTTTACTCAATTCTAGGTAAATTACCAGCTTTAGGTTAGTCTAAGGTAGTTTAAGCCTTCAGTCCTGCACATTGAACACTTGTTTGCATCACAGAAGCTACCTTCTCGGGTTGACAATTAAGTGTTCAATTAGATAGTGCATATTTTACCCAACAGTTACACCTTTGTATTGAAGCATAAGTCAAAAAAAACTAAAAGGGTAGCTGACGCATTAAGTCAAAGAGTCTCTTTGATGGGAACGAATGTTGTGAAGTCGACGGGACTAGAGTCAATGAAGACCATTTATGAATTCGATGGAGATTTTTCCAATGCATGCAAGGCGTTGAAGGAACCGTGGAGTGTCGACATAACTCCATACTTGGATTACCTCATTCAAGAAGGATACCTATTCAAGGGACATCACTTATGCATCCTGAGGGTATCCATGTGGGAGAGTCTGATCAAGGAGTTGCATAGTGGAGGATTAGGAGGTCACTTTGGCATCGATAGGACCAAAGTGTTGGTCTCAAAGAAGTATTACTAGCTGGGGATGGCGATGGATGTAAGAAAATGGATCTGATAGTGCCGAGTATTCCAACTTTCCAAAGGAAGGAGTCAAAACACGGGACTATATACACTTTTTCTTGTACCAACTATACCATCGGAGGATATCAACATGGATTTTGTGTTGGGATTACTGTTGGATTTTATCCCTCCTCTGAGGACACTAACCCAGGTTCAGTCCCTTCTGCTTAGCACAACAAATCCCAAGATATCAGCCCGATAGAGTGAAGCTCAGTCAGCAACACATGTGACACAAATGCAGTCTCACCCGAGATATATTTCTATGGGTAACTACCAGAACCAAGTTTTCGCGGTCGCATGGGGGATTTTTGGTACCTCAGATCCTTACCAAGGCGCTCAACTAAGCTTATGGGTGGATTATTTATGGTTACTATGAAAAGTTAGGCTGCAACCCAACTTCTCTTATGGGACTAATATAAGAACAAAATTTGCGCAACATAATCTAATTTAATTGATACAATGCGACTGATATACATATATTCATTCATAAGAAAATCTATAAGCATTCATTCAATGCACATTTATATATGTAAATCAAACACATTCAACATTCATGCATTGTAATGAGGATTTTGGACTAGCTTTCCCTAGAACTAAATCGGAGTCTACCCTCTCTAACGTGGTTTTTGGTACCTCTACATTTGATTTCTCCCGCATTTCTTGGTCACCCCATACCTCCGAGCCTCTAGGTGGGGATTTCCAACACTTGCCTGACCCAGAGTGCCATACTCTTACTGCTGAATCAACCCTGTTAAATTACACTATCATAAGGCAATATTCTGCCACATATTTGTCTCCCACTGATTCCAAGCTCAATGAACCTTCATCTTCTAATTTCACAACTCCCCACATTCCTACAGTTCCTCCCAGCATACCAAATTTTGTTACACTAGTCTTAATCCCCCTTGGAAACCCTGTTATACCTCCAAAGATGGCCAATAGGTTTGCCCCTATTCATCTTCCCGCTACTCTTCATGATTTCCCTCTGGGATATTCCCAAAGGCTCAAACAATTCAATGGGGAGAGGGGGTATTTAGCTGAAGAATGCTTTGGGTGG
This sequence comes from Pseudotsuga menziesii, assembly GCA_001517045.1. Lineage (NCBI taxonomy): Eukaryota > Viridiplantae > Streptophyta > Pinopsida > Pinales > Pinaceae > Pseudotsuga > Pseudotsuga menziesii. The sequence continues at coordinate 218,795 of LPNX010507043.1, read as the reverse complement.
TTTTTATATTGGATAGACCTAGAGGAGATGGACTATGATGATGTTAAGCTCAGATTATTTGCCCAAAGTCTAGCTGGAGAAGCAAGAAAATGGTACAAAAACCTCCCAAACCACTCTATCCTCGTCTATCAAGCCTTTGAAGACTCTTTCAAGGATAAGTGGGCAGACAAGAAGAACCATAAACAATATTTATCTCGATATCATTCCATGAAGAGGAGGGAGAGTGAATCTGTCCAATAATTTTCTGGCAGGTTTATGAAAGTATACAATGCCATCCGTGCCCAATTCAAACCTCCCATTGTTTCTGCCCAACTCCAATATGTTAAAGCTTTCGATAGTGAGTTTACCTTGTGGCTAAGTGAAAGGAGATCATCCTCCTAAGTAGATATGATGAAAGACGCCATGGAGGTAGAAGTGAACCTGACTGCTGCAAGAAAGAAGAAAAGGGAAGAGGGAGAATGGAGAATGGAGAAGAGAGGAGGGAGAATGGAGAAGAGAGGAAGGAGAAAGAGGAGAGAGGATAAAAGATAAAGAACCTGAACAACCCTCTAACTCTAGCTCATAAGAGGCCAGAATGGATACAATGATGAGAACCATGGAAAGGCTGATGGAGAGACTCTTTATGGATGGTATACCACCTCCCGGTGAAAATCAAGAGCAGTAGAATAGGAATCATAATGCTAGAAGGCCACAAATTCTCCAGAACAGGCAGAGAGACCAGCGGTACCCTCCCGATCCACCTGTAAGGCCTCCATTTAAGGAAAATTATGTGGATCAAGATGGTGAAAATCAAGCTAAAGATCAAATCCATCAGTTGGAAACTGACTCACTTGCCACCTATCTGACCAAAGAAGAACATGACAATGCTTGTCTTGAAAGGGGAGAGATGCCCCCATAAGAGACGGAGGACTTCAGGAGAGGATATCAACTTGTTGTCCTGGATGCGCAGAGATAGATTATCCTAAGAAGTAGAGATGTACCTCTCGTGAGAAACAAAGATGCAAGAAACAAGGCCTCTGCCAGCAAGCCCAAAAATGACACATCCCCCAAATATGGCTCCAAAAATGTTATAGATCCCAAAGGGAAGGAAATAAGAGAAGATAATCCAAGAAGAGCTGATTAGGGACAAACTTCTTTCATCCTGGAGGCCGAAATTTCCAAGATCAAGATCTTTGTCCTTCTTACTAAATTATTGAAAAACTATGAATATCATTCCAAAATTGCCATAGTATTGAAGCCCCTAGGGGAAATCTCTGCTATATCAGATTCCCTGAATCTTCAAGATGGCAGACCCACCATCCTATTTGGACCCCATGTAGATGAGCCTTCTGATGAAGAAGATCCCCCTTTCGACGGGATCTGTTATTTTCTTTACTGAAGGAGACAAAGATAGCTATAGTTCATAGAACGTTGCCTTCATTCCTACTTAGGAGGAGCTAGAGGGGGTGTGGGATGTAAGCTTTGACGGGGCGGCATGCAGAGAAGGGGCAGGGGTTGGAGTGTGGGTAAGACCCACAGTAGGGGGAGCTTTGAATTACTCTTACAAACTTGACTTTGATTACACAAACAATGAGGTGGAGTATAAGGCTATGATGTTAGCGATTCAAATCTTCAAGGAGCTTCAAGTCAGGAGGGTAGTGATACATGGGGATTCTAAACTAGTAATTAAACAAATTACAAGTGAGTATCAGGCCAGACATCCCAGGATGAGAAGCTACAGAAATGTTGCCCAGGACCTCATAGAATTCTTTGAAGAATGCAATTTTAATCTGATCCCCATATTACAAAATTATATAGTTGATTCCCTGGCCACTTCTGTGGCGGTTTTCAAGGTCCCTATGCACCCTAGTGGGAAATATGAGGTTGAAGTTAAGAACAGATCTTATGTCCTAGATAATGTCAAGAGTTGGAAAGTCTTCAAGGATGACAAACATATTCAGGACTTCCTCACTCTCACGGGGCGGTTTGATGGTTTGAACATTGACAAAGATAATGCACTCCAAGAGTGGTCTACTCTTGCCCTGGAATCCCTGTCAAGCCAGGCTAGCACTCCAAAATAAATGTCATGGGACGACATTTCCGTCCCTATTAAGACTACTGAGGTCTACGAAATCGAGGAAGCTTGGGAGCCAGAGTTGCAGGAGGCTGATGGACAACATGAATATGTGAACAATCTCTGTGACAAGGAAATCTTCTAGCTAAATGGTAACTCTATCCCCAGAGGTTTAGTTCCTTTAGAAAAGCTTTTTTATTCTAATGATGTTGCCAAGGAACCCCAGCTTGTCCCGTGTTATGAATATGTGGAAGATGTAAATATTGGGATAGAAGATCATCCCAAGGTCATCAAAATATCAAGAACCCTCTCAGCAGAGGCCAAGCAAAAATACATCTCACTAATGACATAATACTCAGAAGTTTTTTCTTGGAGCTACGACGATCTCAAGGCCTATGACACAAGCATAATCCAGCATATTATACCAATCAAAAAGGATGAGATGCCTTTCAAGAAAAATCTTAGAAGGATGAACCCCAAGTTGCTACCCCTGATAGAAAAGGAGATCAAGAAGCTATTTGAGGCCAAAATCATTGTTGCCCTCAGATTCTCACGCTGGGTGGCAAATATGGTCCCGGTTAGGAAGAAGAATGGGGAAATAAGAATATGCATAGACTTCAAGAACTTGAACAGAGTTTCTTTGAAGGATCATTACCCCCTTCCTAAAATGGACCATATCTTGTAGAGGGTAATGGTTTCCCAAAGGATCTCCACCTTGGATGGCTTCTGAGGCTATAATCAAATCGTGGTGCACCCTAAGGACCAAGAGAAGATAGATTTCACCACACCCTGGGGAACTTTCATGTATGCTAAGATGTCATTTGGGATCATGAATGCAGGGGCAACCTTCCTGTGGGCCATGGACATAAAATTTGCTAATGAAAAGGACAAAAATCTGGTCATCTATCTGGACGACATCACTGTTTTTTTCAAAATCTGATGAAGAACATGTCGTACACATGTTGAGAATGTTTTGAAAATGCAGAAAGTTTGGCAAACTCCATGAATCTGGAAAAAAAATATTCTTTGCTATGAAAGAAGGGAAGCTAATGGGGCATATAATTTCTTAGGAAGGCATCAACATAGATCCAAAGACAGTTTAGGAAATTCGTAAGATTGAGCTCCCTCGGAATAAGGTGGAGGTTCAGTCATTTCTGGGAAAGGTAAATTTTCTGAGAAGATTCATTGCTGCCTACGCTGAAATCATGAGGTATATAACTGACATGTCGGGAAAGGATAAAGAGATCAAGTGGACTCCCGAAGCCAAACAATCCTTTGAAGACATAAAGAATGCTATCTCTAGAGCACTTGTACTTGCAAGCCCTGATTTTTCTAAAGATTTCCTCATATTTTCATTTTCCTCAGAGCACACAATGGCAGGGGTACTGCTACAGAAGAATCATGAGGGACACGAGTAACCCATTGCTTTTTACAGCAAAACCTTGAGGGATACTCCTTTGAAATACAACATCCTAGACAAGTAGGCTTATGCCCTGGTGAGGGCCTTAAAGGAGTTTCGAGTGTACAATCTTGCATTCTCATATCATTGCTCATCTTCCCACCAGCGCTGTAAAGGATATTCTGACTCAACTGGATCTTGAGGGTAGAAGGGAAAATGGATTGTCGTCCTACTTGAATATGACCTAGAAATTAAGCTTACAAAGCTGATTAAAGGCCAAGGACTAGCCAAGCTCATGGCGTAGTCTAACTACGATGCTCTCAGCCTTCACATAATTGTTGAGTTGTCCACAAAGGACCAAAACCCCAAGGAAACCCTAGAACCACTAGTGGTTGAGCGTTTCCTGTCATCCCCATGGTACTGTGACATCATCTTCGTGTTACAGCATCTGCAGGATCCACAGGATATGGACATAACAAGGGATATATTCTTCAAGCAAAAGGCAATGAGGTTCTGCATCTTAAATGAGAAGTTGTATTGGAAAGAGCCAGGAGGAGTCCTATTGAACTGGATGGATGAACAGGAGGCTAAGAAGCTCATTAAAGATTTCCATGCAGGAGAATGTGGGGGGAAGCACTACTGGAAGACCACGGTAGACGAGATCATGAGGGAATGATTTAATTAGCCCACTATCTTTTCAGGTACTCATAAGAAGGTTGCTTCCTGCCATAAATGTCAAATTTTTTAAAGAAGAAGGAAGTTGTTGCCATTTCCTTTGAAACCCATACAGGTTGAAGCCCCTTTCCAGCAATGGGGGCTAGATTTTATTGGAGAAATAAATCCATCCTCCTCAGGACAGCACGGGTGGATCCTCACCGCCACTGACTATTTTACTAAATGGATCGAAGCCATCCCCACAAGACAAGCCACCGAGACAATGATCATGCAGTTTCTGGAGGAGCATATCTTGTCAAGGTTTGGGGTTCCCAGGAAAATAATCACTGATAGTGTTGTAGGTTTTAAGTCAAAGAAGATGATTTCCTTTTGTTTCAAATACCAAATACAGCTGGGGCATTCCACAGCCTATTACCCACAAGGAAATGGATTGGCATAATATTTGAACAAGAGTCTTATGAGGATCATAAAAAAGATGTTGCAAGACAATAAGAAAGCTTGGCACACAAAGCTAATCAATGCTTTGTGGGCTGACATAATTAATGTAAAGAAGTTTATTAGCACTTCACCATTTCAGTTAGTCTATGGCTCCGAGGTAATATTTCCTAGCTCCCTGAGCTTTCCAGTGATGAGATTGTTGCAAGAAGAAGATGTTGAAACTTACCCAACCCAGAGAAGGATGTATCAGTTGGTTGAGCTGCAGCAACAAAGGGAGCAACTTTTTGACATGACTCAGAAATTTCAGGACAAGATGAAAGATATTTTTGACAGAACCACAAAATCTAATGATTTCCAGTTGGGGAATGTAGTGTTACAATGGGATGCACCTCATGAGGAGAATGGGAAGCATGGAAAATTTAATGACCTGTGGAAGGGCTCTGATAAAACTGCAGCCTTTAGAGGAAAGAATGCCTACCTATTGGAGGAGATGGAGCATGGATTGGTATCTGGGGCCCCTGTGAATGGAAGGCTCCTCAAACACTATTTTTTGTAAAGTAATTTCAGTTTCATGTCATTGTATATACTGTTTCTTTTTAACATTGCATGTGTGGATAGCTCTCTGATAGACTTAAATCCCAAGCTGAAGGCAGTAAGGTCCCCAATAGGTGTTGTCATTTGATTTTTCTTTTTTTAGGCAAATTTTGAAGTTGCACACACTAGAACAAATTTTGAGAATTTCAAGAAAGAGTGGGACCAACCCAATGGATCAAGCACCTGGTATGTGGAGTTCTTTGCTACCTCACAGGGAGGATAGAATCCCTGAGTTGGAGCCATTGTTAGCACCTGTGCTAAATATTAAAATCTTCTACAAAGGCATCTGCGCTAATTCCCTGCAAAAGGATAAGCCATTGATAAAGATGAGAATGGTTAAGACATTTCTGTCATACGCCCGGAAGGAGAGCTGAGCATGTTCTAGAGGATCCATGCCTTGTCACGGAATAAGGAAAAACATTGACAAAATCCTAGGGTCAGGTCATATGGAGCGGATTAAAACAGAAAATTTTGCCTAAGGGTTATATCTAGACAACTATAGAAGGTGCAGATCGGCGTCGATGGAGATAGACGATCGCAAGTGATTCCATTGGGTGAAGATCCTAGCGTGAAATCATTATTCATGATCTACCCATACAACATGCACACCGCGACCAATATTGGGAATCAGCAGAATTTGGTACGAGGCTCGATATTCGATGACCCGGATCAGACCAGGATCAAGATTCATAGATAGCATCCATTTCACTACTCCAACATGCGCGAAAAAGGTTAACAATTGAAATCTGTGGAATGTGGTGTGGGCCCCGTGACCCAACGACCCAGATCTACGGTTGATGGGGATTTTGCGGCCGAAACATATAAAACATGCACCGTAACACCCCGGTTTTGACCCCGTTGCATTAGATGTATATGATGTATATATTGTAAATAATCATGGTGCAGAGCTAAAGGCCAAGGCCCCACCATTGATTAGTTATGCTATGTTTCGGATTGAAATTGTCACCGATGGTATATCGGGGCATGCGGCATACCTATTGAGTTTTGTCATCATGTAAATATGCATCTTTAATTAAATAACCCAACCAGCAACGTTCGCGGCAACTAAATTAAGAAGGGGCATGATTTTCACAAGGATAAGGGTGGGGGAATTATCAAACCTTGAGCCATGAGAGAAAATCCATGTGTCACCACCCTGTTTTTATTTTTCCATCTTTCCTTGTTTTATCCAACCACCACCATTAAAAATGGCTGCTGTTAGTTGGGGCAGTTATGGCTGCGAGTGGAGTGTGGCAGGGCTGTCAGTCCTTGCCCACATGCACACTCCACCAGCGGATTGAACCTCATGATGGGTAGAGGAATGACGATGCCTCTCATTCCACTCACTCCACAATGCCATTCTTTCCCTGGTCTGTTCATCCTCACACAGGAGTGGGAGTCTTGTTCATTCTCGCGCTCAGGATTTTCTTGGTTTTACTCACGCAGTTTCCTCTACGGATTTTGTGGATGGTGTGGGTGTATACTTTCCTCACGGACTGATTCGTGGGTTGCTGTGGTCTCCCTTACATTACAGTGTGTTTTGTTGGGGTCTTCTTTACATTTTGGGGATGGGAGTCTGTTCATCTTCACTCACAAGTTGAGAGTCTGTATTTTTCTTCCCCAGTGCGGCTTGTGTAAGTCTTATCCGATTGCTTCGTTGTCCTGGAGGGACTGTTGTTTTCCCCACATTGTGAACTGTGTTGCTGATGCATTTGGAGACTGTTGTAAGTTGCTTAGGAGTTGTTTTGGCCATGATAGGGCCAAGAACGACTCAGGAGTCGTTTTCCCTGTTTAAGCTGTAACAGCTAATTGATTGCATGTGTGCAATGGTTGGTCTTGGACTGTGTTGGGAGCAGGGATGGGGGCTTGGGTTGCTTTATAAACTTGGGGTGTTTGGAAACCACATAGACAGAGCTAGAGGGTTGGCTTTCTTCTCCACAACCCCTGAATAGCACAAGAAGGGAAGGCAGGGCCTGAGGGACTGTGTAGCAGAGAAGGGACTGATTCCTTGTGTTGGGTGTGTGTGGGTGTCTTAGAAGTCAGGCTAATTCTAGTGTAGGTGTTCCTAGATTTGTAATGGGCTCACCAGCTTAGCATTTAGCCTTTCCCAACTCCTTGATGGCCTGATAAACCTGACCATGTTGGCTTGGTTGTCTTGTGGATGGCTTGATAAACCCAACTGTGTTGGCTTGGCTGTGTTTTGTGTACCCTTGGCTATGTGTAAGCCTGCTTGTTCCTTATTCCTTGGAGAATCATGCTCAGCTCGGGGGTTGCAGCGTTGCTGAGAGATTAAGGAGCACGTTGGCCTATGGTTGGGTGGAACGTTGCAGCGACGTAGCTGGTTGCGGAATGAGTTCTTTATAAGATAAGTGATCTTGTCTATTTTACTTCTGCAATCATATTTTCTGTTAACGAATGTGATGAACATGTTGAATGCTTGTATGAACGTATGTTTGCTTCCGTTGTATGATAAATGTTCATGTATGCATGTTCTAGTTCAAAGCATTTGGTTTCAGCATTTCAGTATTTTATGAATGCACATGTTCATGGGGCTGGTTGCCCGGATGGTTAAGGCCATGGTAGCGTCCTCTTCGCCGGTCAGAGGGTCAGGGATGTTACATTGTGGTATCAGAGCTCATGTTACAGCATGGGCCTAAATGGACCACGAAGATGCAGTGACAGAAGCAGGATTTCTTTCTTCCCAGTAGAGGTCAGAAGTGATGACAAAAAACTTCCACAAATTTGTCTAAGTGTTTGAACTGTCGGTTCATCGGAACACTTCGCGGAAAGGACTTCCGATGTAGCGGAGAGCTAGGCGAAAGCATACCCGATGGAGGACATTTGCAAGGAAAATTGCTGAAAATTTTCTAAGTGTTCGACGTCCGGCGACGAAAAAAAAAAATTAATTGAGTGCCCGCCGTTGCAGATGGCTAGACAACTACGCGTCCGACGGGTAAGGCCTCCGACCACCGACGCCATAAAGAAAGTTTAAAATTTTTTCTAAGGCTTGAAATCGTCAACTATCAGAAGAAGATAGTGTTTCATGTGCCGTCGTTTCAGAAGCCTAGAGCACTAGTCTTCTGACAAGAAGAGACTGTCAATATCGATCAGGTTATGCCACAGGAGATTGGGCTGCCCATCGAGAGAAGAGCGAAGATGGTTGGCCACCGTTGCAGCTGCTGATGGAACTATTTCGCCAATGAAAAGAATACAATGGAGCCGATCAAGTGGTGAAAAGGAAGACTAAAAGGGGAGGGAAATTTCGAAAAAAAAATTCTAAGTCCTGGAGTCGTCAGCCATTGGCGATGGTTAGTGGATTTAACGTCCACCGTTGCGGCTATCTAATGGACTATCCTTCCGAAGGTTAGAGGATTCGATCGCCGACGCGGTAGTGCTTAGTGGATCCGGTCGTCGATGAACAGCGGAGGAAGTTAGTTTTGCTGACCGCCGAAACGTCAGAATTTTAGTTGGGATGAGACCCGATCCTGTACAAGGAAATTTTGAGTTTTCCATGGGATTTCCAACCAAATTCCGACTGCTTTTCAGAGGGATTTTGAGCGGATTTTCAGTGGATTTTCAGGGCTAAGAAGGAGAAAGTGGCAGGGATCTTATGCGCCAGATTGCATGAAAATCATAGATATACAAAAAAAAAATGAGGGCGCTGCCATCGTCCCCCTGAGACAGATGTTCTTTGAGGAAGAAAATTCTATGTTTTGGGAAAACTTGTAATTTTATAATTTTTCCAGGAGAGGGTAAGTAATGTTGGTTTATATCAATGTTATGCATCTAACACTTGTGTTACTAACAGGTTTGCAGAATCATAGTCACCTTCAAGGGAAGTATTCCAGGTACTACAATTTGGTAAGTAAGTGGTGGTTCAGTTATGAGAACCCATGATGGATATGATGCTCAAGATTCTTACGAGCGTGCGCGTGATGCTATGGGAGAAAATGTCCATAATGGAAACGATGACATAGAGTCTAATGGAAGGAGATTCCAAGAGACACCGCCATATGTTGCAGCCACCATGAGAAGCTTGATCAAAGCCCAGGAAGAGTAGCATTAGTTGAATGCTGCAATGTTGTAGAGTTTGATAGACTTGCAAAGAAAGATAAACTCTGGACAAGGTACAGCAAGACCAGAAGGCAGTAAGAGCAGTACTAGGAGAAGGAGAAGGACTTCTAGTGGATCATCTGGTTCTGAAGAATCCAGCGGGGATTCAAGTTCTTCTTCTCATAAAAGAAAAAGAAAGAGACACCATAGGGATCGCTCTTGAGATGAATTTAAGAAAGCTAAACCTCCTACATTTGATGGTGAGGTAAAGACTGGACAAGAGGCTGAAGCTTGGCTTCTTGGGATAAAGAAGTACTTTCAAGTGCATGATTATTCAGGAAATAAGAAGGCAAAAGTTTCCATATTCAATCTGAATGGAAGAGCATCCATTTGGTGGGAACACTTCAAGCAAGTAAAGAAGATCAGTGAAAGGAGACTTAAGTGGAAACAGTTCAAGAAGTATTTTAAGCAAAAATACCTCTCTGACAGGTATTATGATGACAAGACTAAGGAGTTCAATGAGCTGAGATTGGGACAGCAGACCATGGAAGAATATGCAAATAATTTTTTAGAGCTGTTGAGGTATGTCCAATACATCAGAGATGAAAAAGTGAAGGTCCAGCGTTTTCTAAGTGGATTACCTGAGTCTTACAAAGATAGAATCGAGTTTTATGAACCTAGAACTCTTGAGGAAGCAATAAGGAAGGCTAAGTATTGCTATGAGCAAAGCAGAGGTAAACCTGATTACCATAAGTCATGGAAGGACAAGAAGAATGAGAAGTTTGACCAAAGAAAAAAAGGTTTCAAACCTTCTAACTTCAGGAATCAGCAGAAGCAACCATCTCAAGCTGCAAGTAAGCCAGTTGGAATGACAGGAGAAAAGCCTAAAGATCCACAACAGAATAGAGGACAACTTCAATGTTGGAAATGTGGAGGACCCCACATGCGCAGGAATTGTCCACTTGAGAATGAGAGTGCAAGACCTGCTTACAACATTCAAGAAGCAAAAACAGTGGGTCAAGTAGCAAGGGAACTCCCTAGGATTTATGCAGCACTGGACGACCGCCAGGCAGATCACCAGTCAACTATGGTTGAAGTAGCAGGTAAGATTGTTGAGCAATCTGTCTCTATTTCAATTGACCCTAGTTCCACGCATAGTTACATTACTCCTAGAGTAGTGGAGATTTGTGCTTTTAAGAAAGTAAAGCATAGGAAGTCTTGGTTAGTCCAGCTAGCCACTAGAACCAAGAGAAAGGTCGGTGAAGTGGTAGAGAAATGTCCATTGGTCATGGATGGATTGGTCACTTGTGTAGATATGAATGTTCTGCCACTTGGTTCCTATGATGTTCTCATTGGAATGGATTGGTTAGAAGCTCACAGGGTAAAGCTTGACTGTTACAATAAGACTTTCGAATGCATGAATGAAGAAGGGAACCTAGTAGTTGTGAAAGGTATTCTAAAGGTGATTTCAGTATGGCAAGTTTCAGCAATGCAGTTAAAGAATTTATGTAGGAAGGGTTGCCAGTTGTATGCAGCTCATATTTTGGAGACATCAGGAGATGAAACTCCTAGGTTGGAGGACTATCAGGTGTTACAAGAATTCAGGGATGTGTTTCCTAATGAGATTCAAGGGCTTCCTCCAAAGAGGGACATTGACTTCACAATTGAACTTGTGCCAGGAACAGCGCCAGTGTCCAACGCACCCTTTAGGATGAGTACACCGAAAATGCTAGAGTTGCATATGCAACTATAGGAGTTGCTAGAAAAGAAGTATATCCGACCGAGTGTGTCTCCTTGGGGAGCACCGGTTCTGTTTGTAAAGAAGAAAGATGGTACACTCAGGTTTTGTATTGATTACAGACAATTGAACAAGGTTACTGTGAAGAATAAATATCCTTTGCCTAGGATTGATGACCTCTTTGATCAAATGAGAGGAGAAAAGGTATTTTTCAAGATTGACTTGAGGTCTGGTTACCATCAGGTGAGAATCAAGGATGATGAAGACATTCATAAGAAAGCCTTCAGAACAAGGTATGGACATTATGAGTTTGTAGTGGTACCATTTGGTCTCACAAATGCACCAGCTACATTTATGTGCCTTATGAATAGCTTCTTTAGCGGGTATTTGGACAAGTTTGTTCTTGTTTTCCTTGATGACATTCTTGTTTATTCTAAGAATGAGGAAGAACATGAAGAGCATTTGAGGTTGACCTTGCAATTGCTCAGGGAGCATCAGCTGTATGCAAAACTGAGCAAGGGTGACTTCTATAAAGATAGAATTCAGTATTTGGGTCACATTATCTCAGAGGAGGGTATATCTGTGGACCCTGAAAAGATTGAAGCCATTATGAATTGGCCTACTCCAAGAAATGTGACAGATGTAAGGTCTTTTATGGGACTTGCAGGATACTATAGGAGATTCATTGAGGGATTCTCCAAAGTTGCACATGACATCACTTCTTTGCAAAAGAAGGGGATGAGGTTCAAACGGACATCGAGGTGTGAAGAAAGTTTCCAGCGGTTGAAGAATCTTCTCACCAGTGCACCCGTATTGAAAGTTGGAAATCCAGAAAAATATTTTGTGTTGTGTACCAATGCATGCGAACAAGGGCTTGGAGGAGTCCTTATGTAGGATAACCACGTGATATGTTATGAGTCGAGAAAGCTGAAGGAACATGAGAAGAACTATGCCACTCATGATCTAGAGCTTGCAGCCATAGTACATGCTCTCAAGATGTGGAGGCATTACTTGATGGGTAGAAGATTTGAGCTCAGAACAGACCATTGTGGTCTGAAGTATTTGTTTGATCAGCCTACTCTGAATGCTAGGCAAGCAAGATGGCTGGAATTTTTATGTGAATTTGATTTTTAAATCAAGCACATAAAAGGGAAAGAGAATAAGGTAGCTGATGCACTCAGCAGGAAGATGCAAGAAATGCATGTGGCATCTCTTAGTATTTGCCAGTCAGATTTGAGGCAGCAGATTATTAGTCATGTTGCTGGAGATGAATTGTATGAGCAGGTAAAAGACAAATTGCAGCAGCAAAGTCTTGAGAAAAGGTATGAGGGATATAAATTGGAAGAAGATGGACTTCTCACTTATAAAGGTAGAATTTATATGCCGGATGTAGCAAATTTGAGGAGAGTTGTTATGGATAAAATCCATTAAGCTCCGTATTTCGGTCACCCAGGATATCGAAAGACAATTGCTACAGCCAAGAAGCAGTACTTTTGGCCGGGAATGAAAAGGGATATGGCTGAGTACATTTCCAAGTGCATGAAATGTTAGCAGGTAAAGGCTGAACATCAACACCCTAGAGGTCTGTTGCAGCCTTTGCCAGTTCCGGAATGGAAATGGGAAGTTATTTCCAAGGATTTTATTATAGGATTGCCGATGACTTGGAGACAACATGATTCCATCATGGTTGTGGTAGACAAGTTGACAAAGGCGGTGCATTTTATACCGGTTCAGTCTACGCATAAGACTGATGACATTGCAAAGATCTTCATGAAGGAGATATTCAAATTGCATGGATTGCCGAAGGCAATAGTCTCTGACAGAAATGTCAAGTTCACTTCCAACTTTTGGAAGGGGTTGTTTGCAGACTTGGGTACAAAGCTAAACTTCAGCACTGCATACCATCCTCAGAAAGATGGGTAGACAGAGAGAGTTAATCAGTTGCTTGAAGACATGCTTCACATGTACGTGATGGACAAACCAACCAGGTGGGAAGCTTACTTGCACTTGGTAGAGTTTGGTTTTAACAATGGAAAGCAGGCATCCTTGGGGATGAGTCTGTATGAAGCTTTGTATGGAAGAAGGTTCAGAACACCTATGAATTGGGATAACCCTATGAACAGGATTGTGCTTGGGCCAGAATTGCTTAAGGAAATGGAGCGAGAGGTTGTAAAGATCAGACAGAATCTGAAAGCAACACAGGACAGACAGAAAAGCTATGCAGATAAGCATAGGGTGAACAGGGAGTTCAGTGTTGGGGATCATGTTTACCTCAGAGTGAGGGCAAAGAAGAGTTCCTTGAAGCTAGGAAGTTGTGCCAAGCTGTCATCTAGATACTGTGGGCCGTTTGAAGTGCTTGAAAGAATAGGGTCAGTTGCATATAGACTTGCATTACTTGCTAGCACTAGGGCTCATAATTTTTTTCATGTTTCTTTGCATAAGAGATATGTACATGATCCTAACCATGTGATAAATTGGGATGTGATTCAGGTGGAACCCGAGGGAGAGTTTCGAATCGAGCCGATGCGCATCCTCGACAGGAAGGTCACAATGCTCCAAAACCGGGCCATAGGGAAGGTAAACGTGCAATGGGAGCACTACGGACCTAAAGAGGCTACATGGGAGCTGGAGGATGCCATGCGATTGGCACATCCATTTTTGTTCAATTCTGTAGAACACTGAGGCGATACCAGTGTAGAATTTTGTTCAAATTTTGTAAAGCACTGAGGACAGTGCTATTGAAGGGGGAGGGGAATGTAACACCCTGGTTTTGACCCCGTTGCATTAGATGTATATGATGTATATATTGTAAATAATCATGGTGCGGAGCTAAAGGCCAAGGCCCCACCACTGATTGGTTATGCTATGTTTCAGATTGAAATTGTCACCGATGGTATATCGGGGCATGCAACATACCTATTGAGTTTTTTCATCATGTAAATATGCATCTTTAATTAAATAACCCAACCAACAACGTTCGCGGCAACTAAATTCAGAAGGGGCATGATTTTCACAAGGATAAGGGTGGGGGAATTGTCAAACCTTGAGCCATGAGAGAAAATCCATGTGTCACCACCCTGTTTTGATTTTCCCATCTTTCCTTGTTTTATCCAACCACCACCATTAAAAAATGCTACTGTTAAATGGGGCAGTTATAGCTGGGAGTGGAGTGTGGCAGGGCTGTCAGTCCTTGCCCACAGGCACACTCCACCAGCAGATTGAACCTCACAATGGGTAGAGGAATGAGGATGCCTCTCATGCCACTCACTCCACGACGCCATTCTTTCCCTGGTCTGTTCATCCTCATGCAGGAGCGGGAGTCTTGTTCATTCTCATGCACAAGATTTTCTTGGTTTTACTCACGCAGTTTACTCTACAGATTTTGCGGATGGTGTGGGTGTATACTTTCCTCACGGACTGATTCGTGGGTTGTTGTGGTATCCCTTACGTTACAGTGTGTTTTGTTGGGGTCTTCTTTACATTTTGTGGATGGAAGTCTATTCATCTTCACACACAAGTTGAGAGTCTGTATTTTTCTTCCCCAGTGTGGCATGTGTAAGTCTTATCTGATTGCCTCATTGTCCTGGAGGGACTGTTGTTTTCCCCACATTGTGAACTGTGTTGCTGATGCGTTTGGAGACTGCTGTAAGTTGCTTGGGAGTCATTTTGGCCATGATAGGGTCAAGAGAGACTCAGGAGTCATTTTCCCTGTTTAAGCTGTAACAGCTGATTGATTGCATGTGTGCAATGGTTGGTCTTCGGACTGTGTTGGGAGCAGGGATGGGGGCTTGGGTTGCTTGATAAACTTGGTGTGTTTGGAAACCACACAGACAGAGCTAGAGGGTTGGATTTCTTCTCCGCAACCCCTGAATAGCACTAGAAGGGAAGTCAGGGCCTGAGGGACTGTGTAGCAGAGAAGGGACCGATTCCTTGTGTTGGGTGCGTGTGGGTGTCTTAGAAGTCAGGCTAGTTCTGGTGTAGGTGTTCCTAGATCTGTAATGGGCTCACCAACTTAGCATTTAGCCTTTCCCAACTCCTTGATGGCCTAATAAACCTGACCATGTTGGCTTGGTTGTCTTGTGGATGGCCTGATAAACCCAACTGTGTTGGCTTGGCTGTGTTTTTGTGTACCCTTGGCTATGTGTAAGCCTACTTGTTCCTTATTCCTTGGAGAATCATGCCTAGCTCGGGGGTGGCAGCGTTGCTGAGAGATTAAGGAGCACGCCGGCCTATGGTTGGGTGGAACGTTGCAGCGACGTAGTTGGTTGCGAAACGAGTTCTTTATAAGATAAGTGATCTTGTCTATTTTACTTCTGCAATCATATTTTATGTTAATGAATGTGATGAACATGTTGAATGCTTGTATGAATGTATGTTTGCTTCCGCTGTATGATAAATGTTCATGTATGCATGTTCTAGTTCAAAGCATTTGGTTTCAGCATTTCAGTATTTTATGAATGCACATGTTCATGGGGCTGGTTGCCCGGATGGGTAAGGCCATGGTAGCATCCTCTTCACCGGTCGGAGGGTCGGAGACATTACATGCACGGTAGATAAGAACGATCAGGTTCAGTGAAATCTGGTAGGGTCCACTTATTTTGACGATTGTCATCTTGGGCGGGCCAAATCTACTGTCGATATGGATTTCGCAGCTTAAATATGCACAAGAGATAAAAAGGTTTGAGGCTGCGAAATCTGGTAGGACCCCACACTTTCAACGGCGAAGATCGTGGCAGAGGTTTGATCTATGGCTCAAATTAATTTCGCAATGGAAATAAAAAGGAAGTTTAGTAGGATGTCGAATTGCGAAATCACATAGGGGTTGCATTGTTCAACGGGTAAGATTTATTGGAGGTTCAGATCTATGGCCATAAATAATTTCACAAGCCAAAGGAGCGAGGAGGAAGAAGATCAGTTTGGGCACGAAATGGAAATAAAACGTGGATAAATTCAAAGGTGGAGATTTCATCTAGGAGAGTAAAACCATTGGAGGCGCTCTGAGACATCATTTTCAATCAAGCGAGCCTGCATCCCTATTGGAGCAGGGTCCCGCAGCTACAGAAGAAGCTGCTAGTTTAGCGGAGCGATAAGTTTTGGCGAAAAGAAGATAAGACAGGGCTACGACGCCGTAGCACGTTTCCAGCTGTAGAGCAGAGCCGGAAACCATGACTTTTTAGATAGAGAAGTCAAGAAAGGCAATGGTACCTGAGCGGCCGAGAAGAGAGAGCTCACCCACTGCATTGAAGGCAGCAGCGGAAGACAGGAGGGCTCAGCGACCCTCATAAAGGAGAAGGAGCAACGAGGCTGAAGCATTGAAGACGAAGGACAGAAAAGAGAAGCAGTGCATAGTACCCATGATCAGTGCCGAGAAGCATGGAAGACTGCAGAGAGTTGTGGTGTGACGGAAAGCGGCTACCTCAAGTACAAATATGGCCAACTGTCACTAGTTAGGGTTTGGGTTACTGTTGGGACATGCCCATAGTGTTGTAATGGCAAGACCTTCGGGCTGCCTATAAAAGGATATATTTTGTATTGTAAAGGGGTTAGCTAGTCATTTTGTTGGTTCGTTCAGTTGTTAGTTGTTTGGTAGATTATTAGACTGTTGAAAAGCCCAGCTCTGGTTTTGTTATTAGCGGTAGCAATCTTACTGTAACCAGTAGTAGGCTTATAGAGTATGCATGTAACGATCTGCAGGGATCGACAAAGAGGGAAGAGTATATTGTAGGAGAGCAATATAGAGAGAAAAGAGATCTAAGAAAGAGGATCTTGAGCTGCATATGTGGTGCAGCAGAACTGTGTTTTACCTTCCCCTGAGCTATAAGAAAAACACAGTTATGTGGACGTAACTTCCATCCTGGAGGTGAACCACGTTAAAATCAAGTGTTATTCGATTGGATTATGTGTTATGTTTACTTATGCAATTCTCTGTCATTTCATGGGCTTTGTTTACAGTTTAATGAATAAATGTGTTAATCAGTTCACCGTAATATAGAAGGATAAACATAAGTCAAAGTCTTTGGCATGTTGTATATGGTTCATTTATGCTTTGCGTGAAACAGTCACTAGTTGCAGTATTGAATAGCCTTGTATGTTAAGTCTTGAACGTCGACACGAGCAACGCTAAGTGCACTAAACCGCGGAGGTAGGATATCACAGAGAGGTGATACCGCACCAGCAGAGGAGCTGTGGTGCGCGATACTGCAAGTTGAGGACTTAGCGTTGGTCAGCAGCTGCGTGTCGCACGGTGCGCGGCTTTGCGGTAAGGCTGGAGATATCGCGAGTCAGGGAAAGTGCGCGTCACAGAGAAGGACCGCACGACGGTATAAAGAAATATCTCGCGGCTAGAGGAGATGCGAGACGGGGAGATCGCACGACGCAAGCAAAAGGTCATGCGACGCGCAGAGAGAGAGACCCCGCAGCTAGAAGAGCTGCGAGCTGCAAGTAGGATCGCCATAGAACCTGGTCCAAGACACTTGAGTCCTTAGCCAACCCTTAAGAGTCACTTCGGGTGAGACTTCAGGCCGCTTTGCGGTCTGTCGCCGAAAGGGCCAGTGAGCTAGGGGTGTTGTTGGTTGATTATAGTAAACCCGAGTCTACCCATAACAGCCAACAAATGGTTCCGTTGTCGGTTTTGAACAACTGAGCGCTAATGTTCTGTTGGCATCCCACTAGAGAAGAGTTTTACCAGTGGCTGGATTCAAACTTAAGGGAGTTTGCCAAGAAAGGAAATCAGAGCCCTAAACTGAGCACAAAGGACTGGTTAAAAAAGCATATCGCTTCAGATATACACGCCATATTCTTTGCAACCTATGGAAACGAGCTTTACGACTGGTTATCAAAGTTGACAGATAGGAACATATTCAAAAAGAAGAGAAACATTGTCTGGACGTCGAAGCTGATTCAAACCGTGTAGAGCCTCGACAATCCCATTACGAGAGCAGTGGACTTCTGGCTTGCGAGTGTGCTAGGAGGCTTTGTTACAGAATTTGCAGTTGACCAGAGAAAAAGCTTCAGCGAGGCTGAGCGGTACTTCTTCAAAGGATATCGTGGTAAGTACCTCAAATCTCTAAACTTGTCCATTAAGATGCTGCTACATGAAAAAGGAGTAATGGACATGATTTCAGATGAATAAGTAAAGCTAGAAATGTCACAAGAGTTTGAAAGTGATTTTGATGACATTGGACGAACACGTAGTGGAAAGAAATATAAAGTAGCTTTCAGCTCTTCTGTATTTGGAGACAGTTCAGACAATATTAGGCAACCGAGTCCTAGTACCACAGAAGAACCAGAAGGGGGTATCCCTTACCATCCCTATACCCCACAGAAACAAACAGGGACTCAGAGTAATCCCATAGGTACTCCATCCAATAGCTCACAGACAGTACCTACTACCGCTACATCACCTTCACCTACACCGCCGAGTGGTAGTAATCCAGTCAATCAGAACCCACCGCAGAGAAGCAGAATGGGAGATGATATGAAGCTACCTACCTTTAAGGGTACAGGAGCAGAGGACCCGGAACAACATTGGTTCCTATGTGAAGCCATGTGGACCATTAAAACAATCAACGATGATAACCTTAAACTTGTTCAGTTGGCCACCACGCTCAGAGATCGAGCTTTAACATGGTACATAAAGTATACCACAGTACCCAAGACACTTGCCCAAGTCAAGAATGCCATGATTAAAGAGTTCAAGAAACCTAAGTCTGAGTCTCAGTGCATAACAGAGCTCAAGGATATTAAGCAGCTACCATCAGAGTCAGTATGGGACTTTGACCAGAAATTCAAATCTCTTATAGACCAAGTAAGTTTTGAGTTTGCGCCGGAGCAGCATAAGGAATGGTTTATTGCAGCGCTACTCCCTCACATCAGATTGCCACTAATGCAGCAGAAACTCCAGATGCAGGATGACGCGTTGGAGATGGCGATGAAGCTAGAAGCTTCACCTTTAGCAGAAACTAGTGCAGGCATGACAACTCTACAGAACCAGTTGGCCAACCTAACGTTACAGATACACGAACTTAAGAAAGGGAAAGAGGTTATGCAAGACATATGGTGCTTACAATGTAGAGCACAAGGTCATACCAAAGACAACTGTCCAGTCTTTGCAGAATATTTAGCGTCAGAGGCTCCTAACCCCTTACCACGAACGCAAGGGCCATGGTGCGAAATATGCAAAACACAAGGACATCCGCCTTAGCAATGCCCTTTGCTTCAAAAGTATGTACAGACACCTAAGAACCTATACTGTGTCTTCTGCAACTCTGTCGGACATGATGAATAGGATTGCCGAGCCTATGATCTCATGTTATATAGAAAACATGACGTATACAGAGTCCAGTCAGAAACACAGGGTCCAGCAGCAGGACCACAGCCTGACCTGACTTATGGCGGCCGTGGAGGAGGATTCAGAGGAAGAGGTTGTGGAGGAGGCTTTACACGAGGAGAAGGCTTCGGCAGAGGAGAAGGTTTTGGCCGTGGTCGCGAACCAATCACTTGTTATAACTGCGGAGTTGTAGGACACTATGCTAGGGACTGTCAGAGCCCCACTACCACTTGTAACTACTGCAAATCGTATGATCATACTATAGAGGAGTGTCCTACCTTGATAGCTAAGATCAAAGACCCTAAGCCAGCAGTACACCAGAACATCCAGCTTATTGCTGCTGAGCAGGCAGAGCCAGAACCAAGAGTCAATATTATGACTCGTAGCAGTGTTTCTACTAGTAGGACATCGCAGGAGACCGAAAAGAACACAAGTCAGGAGTGGGTGTGCAGAGCTCCTAGTAAAGCAACATCATTCGACCTACAGAAGAATAAAGAGACATTTCATGAAGCCAAGGCTTCCTTTGATGAACCTACGCAATCAGGATCACAGGTACCGTCGTCTAGGGGCGTACCGCAGCAACCACCTTGTGGTGACAGCCCTGAACAGATACCGCAGGCTACCACATCAGGAAGATGCAACCAGGATGAATCGACAGGAAGTGTACAATCCTTCCTGCGCAGTTGCTTGAAACTCATGAGAAATGAAAAAGCTATCAGCGAGCTACAGCGCATCATAGATCAGTGTTAGCAACCTTCTCTCTCAGGCAGTCCACACTGCGCTGTTCATAATATTACAGGACATACAAGGACCGGAAGAGAGATGAAGCTCACAGCACAGATTGGAGAGTTTGAAATGGATGAGGTTGTCTTAGATCTAGGATCAGAGGTGAATGTGCTGACTAAGTAGACATGGGAACAGATGGGTAGCCCTCAGTTAGTCAAATTGCCTATCCACCTGAGATTAGCCAACCAGCAGCGAGTATCACCATTGGGTCAACTACCGCAGGTGCCAGTTGACATTGACGGAGTTCGCACTTTTGCGGACTTCGAGGTTATAGAAATCATTGGTGACAGTCGACCGTATCCATCATTATTAAGTATCGATTGGGCGATCGGTAGCAAGGCTGTCATCGACCTAAAGAGAAGACAAATGACCTTTGAGGATGCGCAGATCCGGGTCATCGCGCCGTTGGATCTTCACCAGGGTCCTAGATACATTGAACCTATCCAAGCAGAGGAGGAGGCACATAACATGGATAGTCTCTACCAGATGACTGCGAACCAGAATGAATATATCAATCCAACCGCAGAAGGGAACATTAGTTGGCGATGCGACAGCTCATGCGCATCGGATTCCAATGTTGGTCTAGAGAACTGGCATAATAGACTTTACGAAGTCTCAGCGCGCAGATGTGCATTTATGAGTAAGTCACTGCGATGGATTGGCGCAGAGATCACTGAGATTCCATCATATCATGGTCTGACAGATATCCAGGACTTCCTTGAGCAGTTTGAGCACCAGATTCCTTACGAGCAGAGGATCGCAGCTATGGACCTTGCAGTACGAGCCACACCTGCAAGATGGTGGTATGCGCATAAAGAGAATATCGCATCATGGGATGATATTAAAAGACTGATGGCGATCATATTTTCTGTTGAAAGAGAGTATGTCCAGCAGAAGTACACAGGAGAAACTGATCCTAGGACACACATTCAGACATGTGAACAAAACTGGTCAGACATTCCCGAGGATGAATGGGTTCACAGATTCATTCACACATTGGACACAGTTCCAAGGAACTGGTACACAGAGACCGAGTTGCGCAAAGGGACGACCACATGGTCACTTATGACAGACAGTTTCCTACTCACCTTCGCGTTTGAATCAGAACATTCAAGTGTTGCTCAGGCCCTAGACATAATCAAGATCAAGATATTTGAGGACTGTACCATCTCAGAGCAGGCTCAACCTGAGTGGGCCGTCCAGTTGCAAGCCACGCTAGAGTGTTATAATTTCGCAGCAAAGTCAGACAATGAAGATAAGGATGAGGATGAGGATCCTCGCAACACCAACATTCCGGAGTCAGAAGGGACTCGCGATGTTGGGGGACCACATTTAGATATTCCAGCAATCACCGAACCCATCAAGATTAAAAAGATCAATATTGGCACAGACGCAGAACCTAAGTTTGCCTCTATTGGAGACTATTGGAACGATGAAACAGTCGGACAGATTGCAGATTTGTTACATAACTATCAGGACCTATTTCCCACCAAGTTCACAGAAATGAAGGGAATAGTTGGAGACCTGGGAGTTATGAGGATACCATTGAAGGAGGATGCTAGACCAATCAAGCAGCGCCCATATAGATTGAATCCGCGCTACAAAGAAAAAGTAAAGGACGAAATCGATAAGATGCTAGCAGCGGGCATCATTGAGCCGGTAGAAGAAAGCGAATGGGTTAGCCCCATGGTCGTACAAGAGAAGAAAACAAAAGGGGACATTAGGATCTGCGTCAATCTGCGCAAACTCAACGATGCATCGCTTCACGATCCATTTCCGACACCGTTCACTGATGAGGTATTAGACAACGTGGGAGGACAGGAGCTCTACTCCTTCACTGATGGCTTTTCAGGCTACCACTAGATCAGAATAAATACAGAAGATCGATCCAAGACCACCTTTGCAACAGAATGGGGCTCGTTCCAGTATACGGTAATGCCTTTTGGTCTTAAGAATGCACCAGTTATATTTTCTAGAGTAGTAGTTGCTGTATTTAAAGAATACATCCATAAGTTCTTAGAAGTATATTTTGATGATTGGACTGTATTTGGACTAATCGACAAGCACATAGGAGACTTAAGACTGATGTTAGAGAAATGTAGGCAGTACCAGATTTCTCTAAACTTGAAGAAATGTATATTTTGTGCACCATTTGGTATTTTGTTGGGTCACATTGTTTGCAGACAAGGCTTGATGGTAGATCCCGTGAAGATCGCCATCATTGTAAATCTTCCAGCACCCAACTCAGTCAAGCAACTGAGGACAGTACTTGGTCATACTGGGTACTACAGAAAGTTCATCAAGGGCTATGCAAAGATTACAGCACCAATGGAGAAATTGCTAAAGAAAGACATAAAATTCCTATGGAATGAGGAATGTCAGCAAAGCCTAGACACACTTAAAGAAAAGATGGTTACAGCACCCATCTTAGTATTTCCAGACTGGACTAAGCCATTTCATGTACATGTGGATGCGTCTGGCATCGCATTAGGGGTTGTTTTAACACAACCAGGAGAAGGGGACATTGACCATCCTATCGCATACTCCAGTAGAAATCTCTCAACAGCAGAAAAGAACTACACCACAACAGAAAGAGAAGGCCTAGCTATGGTGTACGCGCTCCAGAAGTTCAGGCAATACCTGTTGGGTGCCTCGTTTAAGATGTTCACTGACCATTCCGCCTTGAAGTATTTGGTCAATAAGCCAGTGTTAGGGGGGAGAATTTGCAGATGGTTACTCCTCTTTCAGGAGTATGATTTTGAAATCATCGTAAAACTAGGCCGACTGAATGCCGGACCTGATCATCTGTCGCGGATAGACTCAAGAGAAGAGCCAAGTAACCTAGACGACAATCTGCCAGATGCACCACTGTTTTCTATCCAGATCGCAGATGAGTACTATGCAGATATTATTCAATTTCTCACTATAGGAGTAGCACCTGATGAGTTTACTAAGCAGCAAAAGAAGCAGTTGGTTGTTAAAGCAGCAGACTTCACCCTTATCGCAAGACACCTATACAAGTTAGGTCCGGACGAAGTTATGCGCAGATGCAATCTCGCATCGACGAAGCACGGTTAGTATTAACCGATGCGACGAACACATGGGCCGAGTTAGATGAGCCGCCGGAGAAAGTAGAAATCCAGCAAAGTATTCAGCAAATAGAGAATACTGCAGCGGCAATGAAAGAGGAAATTAAGGGCTTGGCAGCTCTTCAAAAGATGAGGAAGACAAAGGAGATGAACTGCTTGCAGCAGGAAGCGCAGCAATTAAGAACAAAGGAGATACACATTAATGACCTGCTGCAACCATATCAAGAGCAAATCGCAGAGATAGTCGATACGGCCGAACAGAAAATGAAGGAGTTCACTACCACCAAAGAGGAAACTGACGCCACAGAAGACGCCAGTATTAATCAAGCTTTGCTTGACTCGGCACAAGAGCGTGTCGAAGTGATGGAGAAGGAAGTCACAGGACTTCGAGACAGGTTGCAGAGGACTTCACAGGAAGCCAAGGCAAAGCTGCAGCAGGAGAAGCCCGCTGGAAGTGGCTCGAGGGTGAGCCACAAGTAAGTGTTAGGGGACTGTTGGAGCAGGGTCCCGCAGCTACAGAAGAAGTTTTTAGTTTAGCGGAGCGATAAGTTTTAGCGGAAAGAAGATAAGACAGGGCTACGACACCGTAGCACGTTTCCAGCTGTAGAGCAGAGCCAGAAACCACGACTTTTTAGATAGAGAAGTCAAGAAAGGCAATGGCACCAAAGCGGCCGAGAAGAGAGAGCTCACCCACTGCATTGAAGCCAGCAGCGGAAGACAGGAGGGCTCAGCGACCCTCATAAAGGAGAAGGAGCAACGAGGTTGAAGCATTGAAGACGAAGGACAGAAAAGAGAAGCGGTGCATAGTACCCATGATCAGTGTCGGGAAGCATGGAAGACTGCAGAGAGCTATGGTGTGATGGAAAGCGGCTACCTCAAGTACAGATATGGCCGACTGTCACTAGTTAGGGTTTGGGTTACTGTTGGGACAGGCCCACAGTGTTGTAATGGCAAGACCTTCGGGCTGCCTATAAAAGGATATATTTTGTATTGTAAAGGGGTTAGCTAGTCATTTTGTTGGTTCGTTCAGTTGTTAGTTGTTTGGTAGATTATTAGACTGTTGAAAAGCCCAGCTCTGGTTCTGTTATTAGCGGTAGCAATCTTACTGTAACCAGTAGCAGGCTTATAGAGTATGCATGTAACGATCCGCAGGGATCGACAGAGAGGGAAGAGTATATTGTAGAAGAGCAATATAGAGAGAAAAGAGATCTAAGAAAGAGGATATTGAGCTGCATATGTGGTGCAGCAGAACTGTGTTTTACCTTCCCCTAAGCTATAAGAAAAACACAGTTCTGTGGACGTAACTTCCATCCTGGAGGTGAACCACGTTAAAATCAAGTGTTATGCGATTGGATTATGTGTTATGTTTACTTATGCAATTCTCTGTCATTTCATGGGCTTTGTTTATAGTTTAATGAATGAATGTGTTAATTAGTTCACCGTAATATAGAAGGATAAACATAAGTTGAAGTCTTTGGCATGTTGTATATGGTTCATTTATGCTTTGCGTGAAACAGTCACTAGTTGCAGTATTGAATAGCCTTGTATGTTAAGTCTTGCACGTCAACACGAGCAACGCTAAGTGCACTAAACCGCGGAGCTAGGATATCACAGAGAGGTGATACCGCACCGGCAGAGGAGCTGCGGTGCGCGATACCGCAGGTTGAGGACTTAGCATTGGTCAGGAGCTGCATGTCGCACGGTGCGCGGCTTTGCGGTAAGGCTGGAGATATCACGAGTCAGGGAAAGTGTGCGTCACAGAGAAGGACCGCACGGCGGTATAAAGAAATATCTCGCGGCTAGAGGAGCTGCGAGACGGGGAGATCGCGCGACGCGAGCAGAAGGTTGTGCGACGCGCAGAGAGAGAGACCCCGCAGCTAGAAGAGCTGCGAGCTACAAGTAGGATCGCTACAGAACCTGGTCCAAGACACTTGAGTCCTTGGCCAACCCTTAAGAGTCACTTCGGGTGAGACTTCAGGCCACTTTGCGATCTGTCGCCGAAAGGGCCAGTGAGCTAGGGGTGTTGTTGGTTGATTATAGTAAACCCGGGTCTGCCCATAGCAGCCAACAATCCCCAACACCGCATTGTCATTTTTTATCCAACATGTTTGTTACCCCATATTTCCTATTTTATGTGTAAATCATAACGATTCTACCACCTCAGGAGTTTGTTAGGATTTGCAAGTGATGATTTGGGATTGATCCCCAAATTTTGAAATTGAATTTGGCTCTGTTTTGAGGTTGGTCTCGGGATCCCATAACACTATAAATGTAACCTCAATAGAGGAGGCAAGGGTTGAAAACTTTCATTCAGAAGCCTTAGTGCTCGGGTTTTGTAGCTCTGTTATTTTCCTAGAAGCTTTAATGAAAAGTATGCTTTGAGTTTTCTGAGATTCATCAAGCTATTTCATGTTCAATCTGTGTTTCTCGTATTTCATTTTCATGTATGTGTTTCTGCCAATACATTTATAGGTTGTATGCAAGGAATTTGTTGTTGCTAATGCTCCTTCCATCAGAAATCCTATTTGTTGTGTGTTTGTAATGGCTGTGATAGAATTCATGCACTAATAGGTGCTATGTTTCAGTTATTATCCCTTTTTATTTTTCCGCTAAATGTTTTCCCAGAGATTCATCCATTGATAGATGCATTTGTTTTCACTGGGCTCTTTCCTCATTTCTATCTGTCATCACTTCAAGATAATTTTACTAAATATAATAGCCACGTTGCCTCAGATTGCATAGGAAAATCACCACTCATTATTGTTGTAAGCCCCTTGAATATTTTCAAGTTGTGACTCCATTGCCCAATGGTATTTCTTGTCTGTCTGTTTTACCATCTTTAGATCTACAAATATACTGTTCCTATCAGATATCTAGCCTTCTAACCGCTTGCTTAAAGCCATATGTATCTGTGAATGAGTTTGTGACAAGAGATAGCCCTCTCTGACTGTATAAGCTAGAATACATTCTAAGGATTGGTTTGAAATGGTTACCCCTATCGCTTCCTACCAAAACCATAGGAAAATTACAGGGTGATAAAAGGGAGGATGACTTTAAAGAAAGAGGATTCTCTTCGAGAGGAAGAGTCCGAGGCAGAGGAAGAGAATTCAAATGATATAAATGTGGCAAGATGGGACATCGATATTTTGAGTGTCCAGAGAACAAGGAAACGGGCTCAATAAATGTTGTTGTTACTCCAACAGTGGAAGGAGAAGCAAAGGAACAAGAGGTTGAAAATGTACCAGAGACAAGTGAGTCTCTTTTGCTAAAGAAAGTGTTGTTGAAGCCAAAGAAAAATCCTATTGAACCAGCTCAGAGGAAAACCTTATTCAAGGCCATGTGCAAAGTTAAAGGGAAGTGTTGAAAGGTAATAGTTGATAGCATAAGTACCGACAATTTGGTGTCCATTGAATTGGTAGAGAAGTTAAATCTGAAGAAGACTAAGCATCCAACACCATACAATGTGTCATGGCTTCAAAAAGGCATCAACTATTGGTAAATGAACAATGTGAGGTAGATTTACAATTAGGCAGCTACAAGGACATAATTCTTTGTGGCGTAATGCCAATGGATGTGTGTCACATCTTGTTGGGCAAACCTTGGCAATATGGCATAAATGCCATACATGAAGGTAAGAGGGATGTCTACAAGTTTCAAAAAGATGGGTTGATCCAAACTTTGCTACCATTGCAAGAAGAAGAGACAGTTGGAAACAATGGTCCAAAAGCTTTGCTAATGAGTGGGAAGGAATTTCTACAGTAGATGGAGGATAATGAGGTAAATTTTTCTTTGGTTTGTAAACCTAGGGTAGTGTTTACAACTACTAAAATTTTGGACCTCCCTGTTGAAATTCAGGATATTTTAAATGAGTTTCATGATATAGCAGTGAATTGCCACCTAAGAAGAGTATCAGTCACCATATTGACTTGATACCTGGATCAAACTTGCCAAACAAGGCTACATATAGAATGACACCTCAGGAAAATGAAGAAATTAGAGATCAAGCACAGGAACTCTTAGACAAAGGGTTGATCAGAGAAAGCCTTAGCCCATGTGTTGTACTAACAGTACTAAGTCCAAAGAAGGATGGAACCTAGAGGATGTTGGAGCAACCGTATCTGGTTGGTCGGTTAACAGTCAAATTTGACTTTCATATTGAATGATAAATAAGAATAATGTATTAGATGATGAATCCAAATGTATAATAACCTCGCCTTTATATGTCTTGAGCCAGCATATTGAATGGTTACGCCCTTTCACTAGTAACCTAATAATATAATTATTTATAATTAATAATATTTAATTAAATATTCACAACATTGCCTTCCCCTTGCAGAAAAGCTTTGTCCTCAAAGCTTGAGTATTTTCCTAATGTCATCCTTCATTATGATTCGATGTCGATATTAGAATCAGACGAGATTTCAGGTGCAGATACTTGCACTTCCTTTCCATTGATGATTATGCATTGTATTGTCTAGTCGTTCCTACATTTATGGCCAGGGGTCCAGTCATCACCACATCGACAACATATGTTTTTCTTCTTTTTTCTATTATCAGAGTAACTGTTAGATGAATTCGACCTATTTTCCATTTCATAGGAATATGATTGAGTTTTGTGACATTGATGGTCAGGTGACCAAGTATCTTCATAGTACCTACATTGTGTCTCTTTTTCTTGTCGATAATGGTTATCACCTCTTGTTCTTATTCCTTCCAATTTGCGTTATGCGTCTTTGGCTTTATATCTTGCTACTTCTACATTAGGTATGTCATGTAACTTTAACTCTTTTTGGAGGTATGGTTTAATACCTCCTAAATAGGTTTCGAGTCTTTGCTTGTCAGACAACCCAAATACTCGTGTCGATAAGGATTCCCACTGGTGTGTGAATTCCTCAACGCTTCCAACCTGTTGTAATCTGGTAAGTTTACTAAAAAATTCATCTTCTTTGATTCCTTGTAACCTATTAAAAAAATCATTTTTGAACATGTTCCAGGTGTAGGTAAAATTATCTCTCCTCTACGATAAGTACCAATTATAGGTATACCCTTCCATATGCATTGATGCACATTTCACCTTCTTCTCATCAGTTTGAATATTGTAAATGTCGAAGTATTCTCCTGCTTTGTTTATCCAAGCAACGCATTGGTCTTCACTCCCATTGTATTTCAACAACTCTATTTTTGCCTTAGGTGGGTACACTATGTAAGGACGATATTGATTTCCTTTTGCCTTATGGTTTGATGGTGGCTCGGAACTACTGGACGATGCAAGTGACATATTCGAACTGCTTCATTGTTGGCGGTGATTCTTAGCCTTTTTATTCTCTACTATCTTACTGATAGTGTCTATTTTGATGTTTAATTGTGCCTCCATATCTGGCAGTACTTTTGTTTCTATCTCTTGCTTAAGCGTCGCATTGTTAAACTTTATTTCTTTTCGCAGTTCTTCTTGATTCCTTGCTAGTGTTTCCTATGTGGCAACATGAAATGAGGCATCTAATATGTCTGGACTGCTGACTTGGTCTGGACTAGGTATGAGCCTTTGTAACACCTCGATTAATGTATTATGGTTCTGTGTCATGGTGCTCAAGTTCTGTGTTAAGGTGTTTATGTTTTGAGTCATGGTACTCATTTTCTCATCCAAGTTTTTTTGTTTTCCATTCAAGATGTCAAATTTTTCATCCAACCTTCTTTCTAGTACCTAAACAAGCTCGTCTTTGAGTACTGTATTGTTATTTTTCATCTCTTCCTTCAAGCTTTTTTGGTTAGCGACAAGGGACTTGATGTCCATCTCCATTTTTTCGATTTGTTCTTTTAGTTCCGCCATGGTCTTGGACCTTCTATGCGGAGGTGTGTACTTTGATGTTATTTTGGCTTAATGGAGTGAAGGGTGGAAAATATTTTTATCAAGATGGTGAGATTTAAAGATAATAATTAATTATTATATAATGAAAATCTCTATTTTATTATTTTGTTTTAATATAATAAAACAAAATTTGAATATTATATTTATATTNTTTTGCAGGTCGTAGATTTCGCCGTGGAGGAGAACGAATCTTGGAGGAGGGGTGAACGCGCAGATGGGCAGAGGAGCAGGACGACGTGTGGAGCAAGGACGATGGAAAGGGGACGAGGCGATCAATAGGGAGATGTGAGGTTGGTGGCTGTTGGGGCAAGTGCAGAAGGGGGGAAGGCCTAAGGTGGGGGCGCAGAGCGAAGAAGATGGGAAGGCGGTTGGTTGGGTGAACATGGAGGTGGAGAGGATGGACGTGGTCGAGATGGAGCGTGGATGCAGGAGCTGAGCTTAACATGAGTGGAGGATGGAAGGCGACGGTGTGGGCATGTAGGTGGAGAGGAGTAGAGGGGGAAAGATGGAGACAGGGAGGAGTTGGCATGCAGGGTAAATGAGAGCCTGTGGGGGCAGGTGGAGAGGCAGCGAAAGGCTGTGCAGTGATGGGTGAATGAAAATAGGTGTGTGTAGGTCGCAAGAAAATGGGAGTGCAGCAGGTAAGTGAATGGATGGATGAGCTGAATCCGAGCTCAATGCGGAAGGAGCGAATCCGCTCTGACACCACTTGGAGCAACCGTATCCGGTTGGTCGATTAATAGTCGAATCCGACTTTCATATTGAATGATAAATAAGAATAATGTATTAGATGATGGATATAAATGTACAATAAGCTCACCTTTATACAGCTTGAGCCCAGCATAGTGAAGGGTTACACCCTTTCACTAGTAACCTAATAATCTAATTATTTATAATTAATAATATATAATTAAATATTCACAACATATGTGCATTGATTCAAAGCCATCAACAAAATAACAATCACATATAGATTTCCATTGCCTAGAATAAATTATTTATTGGACTATGTAAAGGGTGCAAGGTATTTTTCCAAGATTGTTTTGAAAAGTGGTTGCCATCAAATCGGGATCAGAGAGGGGGATGAGTGGAAAACAACATTCAAGACAAACGATGGGTTGTATGAATGGCTTGTCATGCCATTTGGCTTATCAAATGCACCAAGTACTTTTGTGGCATTAATGAATGAGGTGTTGAAATACTTTATTGGAAAGTTTGTCATAGTTTATCTAGATGATATACTAATATACAGTCAGTCCAAAGAAGAACATTTGAGGCACTTAAGTAATGTCTTAAAGAATTTGCAGCAGGAGAAATTGATAATAAATCTGAAAAAGTGTTCATTTCTAAAGTATGAACTTATATATCTTGGCTTTGTCATTTTCGAGGAGGGATTAAAGATGGACCCTGAAAAAGTGAAAGCTGTCCAAGGATGGTCTTCACCCAATAACATTTTCGAGGTAAGAAGTTTTCATGGACTATCTAGTTTCTACAGGAAATTTATAAGAAATTTCAGCAATATTAGTGCACCCATAATTGATACCATTAAGAAAGATAAACAACCATTCAAATGGACTACTAAAGTTGAAAGGAGCTTTCAACTATTGAAGAAAAGGGTCTCTGAACAACCTATTTTAGCTTTACCAAAATTCCAAAAACCATTTCAAGTGAAGTGTGACACCAATGGAGAAGCTATAGGAGTTGTTCTGAGCCAAGAAGATAAGCCCATAGCCTATTTCAGTGAGAAGTTGAATGAAGCTAGGAAGAAATACTCATCATAAGAAAAAGAGTTTTATGTTGTAGTTCAATCATTGAATAAATGGAGGCATTACTTGTTTCCTAAAGAATTTGTTTTGTATTCAGACAATCATGCCTTGCAATACATAATGCAACAACCAAAACTGAATCAAAGACATGTAAAATGGGTTGAATATCTACAAAATTTTACTTTTGTGATAAAGCATATTAGTGGATAATCCAATAAGATTGTAGATGCCTTAAGCAGGAGGGCTTTGATGATATAAGGAAATCAAGTACAGGTTACAGTGTTTGATTCTATGAAAGAATTGTATGGAGATGATATAGATTTCAAAGAAGCATTTGAGGCGTGTGAAAATCTAGCAATTAGGGATAGAACTCCATGGTTAGAATATATAATACAGGATGGTTTACTGTTTAAAGGTAATCAAATTTGTATTCCTAAATGCTCAATGAGAAAAAACTTAATCAAAGAGAAACACAATGGAGGATTGAGTGGGCATTTTGGACATGATAAAACTTTGGAACAACTAAAACATTTTTATTTCTAGCCAAGAATGAAAGCAGATGTGCAGAAGTTCGTGGATAAATGTACAATATGTTAGCATGCAAAAGGTAAAAGTCAAGATACAGGTTTGTACATGCCACTTCCAATTCCCAACATACCATGGGATTCAATTAACATGGATTTCATTTTGGGTTTGCCAAAAACACAGAAGGGTCATAATTCTATTGTCGTTGTTGATAGATTCTCCAAAATGGCACATTTTATCCCTTGTTTCAAAACTAGTGATGCTACAAATATAGCCAATTTGTTTTTTAAGGAAATTGTAAGATTGCATGGACTTCAAAAAAACATTGTTTCTGATGGAGACTATAGATTCCTTGGACATTTCTGGAAAACCCTGTGGAAGAAACTTAGGACAGATCTGAGTTTTAGCTCAATATACCACCCTCAGACTGATGGACAGACCGAAGTGGTTAATATAAGTTTGGGAAATATTTTAAGGATCTTAATTGGAGAGCGTCCCAAACCGTGGGATCAAGCACTCGCTCAAGTTGAATTTGCTTATAATGATTCCCAAAATAGGAGCACAGGCCAGAGTCCATTTCAAATTGTATATGGAATGCACCCAAGAGGTATTTATGAACTCAGGGATTTAGGAAGAACTGAGAGAAGAAGTGCAGCTGGAGAGGATTTTGCTACAACAATGCATGAAGTTCATGAATAGGTAAAATTGAAGTTACAGGATAGAAACATCAAATATAAAGGCAGAGTAGATTTGAAGAGAAGAGAGCGGAGTTTTGAAGTTGGTGAACAAGATTTGGCACACCTAAGGAAGGAAATATTTCCAAAAGGAGAGTACAACAAGTTAAAATATAAGAAAATTGGACCCTATAAAATTCTCGGGAAATTTTCAAACAATGCATATGAATTGGAATTGCCATCGAGTATGGGAATATCTCCAATTTTTAATGTTACAGATTTATATAAGTATAATGCAGATACAACAGAAGGAACAAGGGAAGAGGATGATAGTAGTAAAATCAGAAAACTGGTCCAATGGCAGAAACAAATGCCAGTTGAAGCAAGACTATAGGAAGAGAAGATCTTGGACAAGAGAGTGAAGAAGAAAACCAAAAGAAAACAGTACTTTGAGTACTTAGTGAAGTGGGTAGGCCATCCAGTAGAAGATTCAACATGGTTGATAGCCACAATGTTACAGAAAAGTGGCACATGTATAGAAGAGCTCATGGACAGGAGTCCATGAATATTTTCAAGTCTAGAAGCCTGATGCAGGAGCATTGGGAAGGAGAATAAAATCTTGTTATCATCGTGTTTCTAGATTAGATTAAGTTAGTTTTGAGTGATAGTGAGTTGTGTGTTGTACTAATGACTATTATAGCCAAATAGGCTCTAGAATCTTCAAGAGTCGGCATTTGTGATTTGTTTAGATTGATTGTGATCTCTAAATATTGTAGATCCTATTTGTTAGGATACCAAAACTTATTCTGGTGATTCCTTAAAAATGGCATTGTAATCGAATTTTTGTTGTTGTTGGAATAAGGAAACAGAGTAGTTATACTCTGTGGGTTTTCATGAAGTTATTTGGTTCTAGATAACCATTTTCTATTGTGATAATATTCACTGGTTATTGCGCTGAGAGGTGCTCTAAACCCCAGTATGGGGGAGATCTTGTAACATTACGTAACGTTATGTCAGCTATAAATAATAAAAAATTAAAATTAAAACCAATATGGGGAGATATTGTAATGTTATGTAATGTAATGTTGGCTATAAATTTAATCCTCACTACCATTTCTCACAGCCACACAATTATCATTCAATACTTATGCTGCAAGATCAGTCTGATAACTGGCAACGAATTCCTTATACTGCCACCATTTTGTGATCAGAATCTTCTATCAAGCAACAGGGTGAAACATATTTACCCTTCTTCCCACCTCACGTGAATATTTCGTAGTCGAAGTGTTTCAAGCTCTGAACAATCTCCACCATTCTGTACAAGAAGCTTCCATCGCCCTAGCTTGACCGACTACGCTGCTGCGCTCCATGAGAATGTTGTCATCCACAACACAATTACCATAATGCACCAAAATCTGTACAGAGTACTGTTCTTCGGCATTGGCATTATAACTGGGATTCTTGAAGCACGTTTCTGTTGTTATCACAAATAGTGAAAGATGAAGCACACAATCGATTCACAAGTGTTGACATTGTTCATTGTTTGATAGGGTTACTATTTATAGAGTGGCGCGATGAGAAAATAATAGAGTTTACAGCAATAGGATTGGAATAGATAAGATACTTTTTTATCTCATGTCTGTCACACTACATGCATGATGATGCGTTTCGTTTCTGGAGAGGTTTCCTTACTGGCTTTGTAGTTCCCATATTTTCCATAGATTCCATACCACCAAAATATTAATATAATTTATTAAGCCATTGGAATAAGTTTTGCGGAGAGTTTTCCTTTGTGAGTTTGCACTTCCCATATTCGCCCTGGATTCCATACGAGCACTAAGCCAATGGGATGCTTTGCGCTTCCCATATTCACCCTGGATTCCATACGAGCACTAAGCCAATGGGATGCGTTTCAGGAGAGGTTTCCTCTTCCCATATTAGCCAAAAAACAAAAAAAATTAATGGGCCAGAAAAACAAATATTTGGTATCGTATATTGCCACATATCAAATTGATACTATATAAAGCTTAGCTAATTGTATGATTCTCAACTGCTCCCCATAGGCATTCTTGATTCAATTAATGAGAACGTGTTAAAAATAAAAATAAAATGACAGCATGACTTTATTTGTTTGTAGTGTGGAACAGCATCGTTTCTAGCACAATTGAAGGGACATGTATTCATACTGAACCTTTCGCTTGAGTTCTACGAATTCCGTAGCGTTAATCAGACTCTTGAATCTCAAGCTTCGGTTGGCCGTAGTTTGTACATAGATTCATGGAAAAAGCATAAACATGTCTAAATGGAAAGAGGTGAGCCTTAATTTTTTGTACAAAGTTGGCAGATTGATTTAATCATTGACATGACAACTAGGTGCGAGGTCTTTCATTATGAACTTTCGTTAATTGTTTTGTTTGGTAGATGTTGTTGTGAGTATACCACCATCCATTTCCTACTGTGAATAGTCGATAGGGATAGGGTTGTAGTTAAGCACAAAAATATGTTTCGCCTTTAAAATCTGAGACAATTTTGGGATTTTGTTGTAACATGTGAGAGTCAATGGCAGGTCACCATGTGTTGTTCAATTATTCTGGAAAAGCAAATCAGAGATTTTGAAAAGCACTCTAAAAATATCGTGGAAAGTTCTAGTTTATTTTATGTATTTATATTGTCCGCACGGGATATGTTTTTATTTTATTTTAAATAATAATAAAAATTGTTATGTTTTTATTTTTAATTTCTAAATAATTAAAAAATGATAAAATATATTGATTTATTTTTCAATTGTCAAAATATTTTGATATTTATGTTTCAAAATTATTTACAATAAAGAATAGATAAAAGAATATTTATACTTGTAAATAAAAAATTTAATTATCTATCAAAATAAATGTCGCTACAAAAACAACCTAATATGGGGGAGATGTTGTAATGTTCTTACTTAACAAAAACAACACGACATGGGGAAGATGTTGTAATGTTCCCATGGTTTTATTGTACATTTGCAAATGGTTTTAAAACCATGTGCAAGGCCTCCTAAACAACCCATGGTTTTATTGTACATGGTTTAGGAGAGCCTTGCAAATGGTTTTAAGACCGTGTCCAAGGCCTCCTAAACAACCCATGGTTTTAGGAGGCCCTTGCACATGGTTTTAAAACCATGTATGGGGGAGATGTTATAATGTTCGTTCCTAACAATATAAAAAATATTATATGTCAGCCATAAATAATATTAAATATTAATAATAAAATATTATATGTCGACCTTAAATAAAAAGATGTGTCTTTTAGTTTGAATCAAATCAATGGCGATATATAGGGAACACCAAATATAGCTCCATAAGTGCAATACTTAAGAAGAGGTTTGCACCTGGAGAGATTTGATCCCTCTCGACGCTTGATAGAGCCTAGGATTTGGATCTATGCTGGTATAAATCTAATCCTGGTGTTGAATCTTGTCGGAGATCAAGTCAATTGATTGTGATATTGATCAATTGATCTCTGGTGACTTGTATCACTTATTATTCTTACATGTGATTAAAAATGAGTCTCCATAAATGTTGAAGAGTTCATTAGCGTAGGATTTTGTTTGGAATAATATGAATCAAACCTAGTTTTGCTTGAAATTCTCTATGTCTAGTTGTTAATGGAATATCGATTGTTGATCTCAGTGTAATAGTTCATATTTATGAGGAGGTTGAAGAGATTTAAAAGGCCAACTCCATCATCAGATCCTAGTATCATCTGGATCGAACTCTTAAGTAAAATCCCTAGCGCATAACACAAAATCTCCTCGACACCTTCACAGTTAAAGTTAATCAGAGGAAACGTTTCCAGGTTGATTTTACTCCATTGGATTGACAAGGAGTGGTCACGATTTGGTGTGGAAAGT
>LPNX010507043.1:141625-182774 GCA_001517045.1 Pseudotsuga menziesii | reverse complement strand
ATATTGATTAGCGTTTGGAGACTAGCTCAACATAATTCATATTTTTATACAGTGGAAATCTTTTATTGTTCACCTTGTAGCCATCACAAGTCCATGTAGCTCTTTCTATCTAGAACGCTCAGCTTGTTGGTATCATGGTCATCAAAGGATAATGTCTGCAAATTTGGCATAATGTCCTATAGCACCTTAATTCCTTTTGGCAGTTTGGGTGCTACCAATAGGGCTCGAATCTTGGCTGGAAGTCTGACCTTCGATGCATCTTCCCGTCTTGGTGGGATGTATGGTGGAAACAATTTTATGGTTTCCGAGTCTTCATCATTATTAGGGAGTGATGGTGTTGTCGTTGCTTTTTCCTTCTTCTTCCTCTTCATTGTACGCTTTCTCTTTGAATCTACTAAGGGTCCTTGTACATCTACTTTGCATTTTCCTGATGGATGAAGTGGAACTTACCCACCAGTTGGGGCAGGCTACTACGTTGGTGGAATATATCTTGTAATATCTTCCATGATTTACGTGGGTGATGCAGGTCCCAATTTAGCTTCCACGGTTTCACTAGTGCTCGATATTGAAATTACCATGAAATCTCTTCGGCTCCTGATGTTGCAGACACAATTGATCTTCTTTCATGTAAGCAGAATGAAACTGATCTTGGGCGTGAAGTTTGATACGAAACAACAATTTTTGATAGTTGTGCTTCACACGAGTGGACATTTAAGTAAAAAGGAATATGTCCTTTCAATCCCATGGGCTGTCGATTAACTCATTCAAGGAAAGTTTTCAGAACGTTGTCATGTAGTTGGGATCTGCAGAGCAGTTATTTTCATACAGGCAGATGTGACCATAATGAACGCCGCCATATTTTCTCGGATTTGTGAAATTAATGACATGCATCTTGTCATGTCAGTGAGTTTCTTTATTCTTGAGCCATTGTCACATCATGTCCAACTCCTTAAGTTTCTCATCTCACTCCTTGCGACTTGCATTTCCTTCATAGTAGGGTTCCCATCTTGCGACAGACCAACTATCTTCACTTAGAATTTTGATCTTGGTCAGATGCCAAGTCTGGAAAGCCTTGCTTCTGTCTGCGGCAGAGTAATAGTTTGCGATCATACCTTTTTCGCTCATATCTTTTCTTTTTTGGTTCTCTCTTCTTCTTCTTTTTTATGCGACCAAACCGTGGTTATCAAAATAAGGTTTAAGACGACTCCCATTGACAAGTCCTCTTACCTCTGTCCCATCTAATTTTTCTAACTTCATTGATCCTTCATCAGTGATTTCCTTAACGACATATGGTCCTAACCAATGTGTTTTTATCTTTCCTAGATGCTTAAATAATTTATTGTCATACATAAGAACAAGACCTCCAACTTCAAAGAGATTGCTCTTAATATGTCTATCATGTCATACCTTTTGCCTTTGTTTTTCTACGCTCTGGTGAAATCCTGCAACAAAATGTTCTTCCTGTAAGTGTATTAGTTGAAGTAATTTATCTTCCAGAACATCAACATCTGTCATTTTAGTGATCGCAACAACTCTTAAACTTGGTACAATGTATTCCATAGGCATGACAACTTCTTATCCATACACCAACATGAATGGAGTATGACTTGTCAACTTCTTACATGTTGTGCGATATGTCCATGATACTATAGAGTTCTTTTAATCCCAATCATCTCTTTGCACATTGGAGACCTTTGCTAGTGCATTTTCCAAAATCTTGTTAAATGCTTCGACAACTCCATTTTCTTGAGGATGATATGGAGTTGCTCTTCTATGTTGTATCTGGAATTCGTTAGTCGGTTCTTCAATCAATTGATTAACGAAATGCGTACCTTGATTGTTGATAAAAATCCTTGGGCATTCGAACCTTATCACAACGTTTTCAAATAAGAACTTCACAGTTGTTGTAGCAGTAGAATCCTTTACTAGCACAACTTTTTCCCATTTGGTTAGGCAATCAGTCACAGTGATAATATACCTTGCTCTCGTGCGCTTTCTTACTGGACTGATAAGTCCTACAAAGTCAACAACCCATTTATCGAATGCATGTAATGTTATCTGCAGTACCAATGGCATTTCATCCCTTCAGGATGACTTCCCAGTTCTTTGACAAATATCGTAGCTGCGATAATAATCTCGAGCATATGCATGCATGGTGCGACACCACGATCCTGCTTGCAAAATATTGTGCAATGTAGCTTTTCCTGCATAGTGGCCTCCTGCGAAACCATCATGTGCTTCACTTAATATCTTTGACCGCTCATGCTCCAAAACTCAACACTAAAGTATCTCGTCAAGAACCATTTTATACAAGTGTCCAATGATCAATTGGAAATATGCAGCTCGCACCACCAACTGTTTCTTCTGCGCAGTGGTAAATTCAGTTGGTGCATAACATGTATTCAGAAAATGTATGATATCTTTATACTGATCATCAAACATGGTTATCGCAAATAGTTGCGCATCAAGAAGATTATCTTCCACACTAGTAGGTTCTTCTCCACTTTCAATCCTTGAAAGATGGTCTGGTCCCAAATTCAATTGACCTGGTTTAACAATTATCTCAAAATTAAATTCCTGGAAGAGGAGAAGCCATCGACAAATCCCCCCCCCCAACACTGGCTTACTGACCAAATATTTCAGCGTAGAATGGTCAATGTACATCTTGAAATGTCCACCCAGTAAATAATTTCTAAATTTTTGCAGCGCATAGACCATCGTTAGTCCTTCTATCTCTGTTGTGGTATAATTTTTCTCTGCAGTTGATAACTTCCTGCTAGCGAAAGCAATGGGGTGATCAATTGATCCTTCACCTAGTTGCACTAGTACCACACTAAGCGCAACAGTTGATGCATCAACATGAACATGGAACTCTTTTTCCCAGTATGGAAATACAAGTATTGGCGTAGTAGCC
This sequence comes from Pseudotsuga menziesii, assembly GCA_001517045.1. Classification (NCBI taxonomy): domain Eukaryota; kingdom Viridiplantae; phylum Streptophyta; class Pinopsida; order Pinales; family Pinaceae; genus Pseudotsuga; species Pseudotsuga menziesii. Next base: position 179,860 of record LPNX010507043.1, on the reverse strand, counting down.
ATCTTGTTCTTCAGCTTGTCCAAACTCTCTTGACATTCTTATGTCCACTGAAACTTAGTGTCTTTTTTCAGAAATTTCTCCATCATAGCAATCACCTCCGCATATCCTTTTATAAGCTTTAGGTAGTATTCGGTATGTCCTAATGTTGCTCTTAACTGCTTAACCTTGGTAGGTGGTGGTAAGTCGACGATGATCGCAACCTTGGCTAGATCAACCAAAATTCTGTCGCGACAGACCACATGGCTTAACAGAGCTCCAAAAGGCGCACAAAAGATACATTTTTTCAAATTTAAGGAAATTTGATAATGGCAACAACATTCTAGCATCATTGTGAGGCTCTCTATATGGTCTTTTACAAAGCCAAATATTGTGTAGTTGACAAAGTAGACTTCAATAAATTTACATATAAAATATTTAAATGCAGCAACTACGATTCTGGAAAAAATCACAGGCACATTCTTAAGTCCAAAGGGAATTACGGTATACTAGAAGCATCCCCACTCCATCGAAAAGGTAGTCTTGTGTCGGTCCTCCTTTACAATTTTGATTTGACGATAACCTGAAAATCCATTGGTGAAAGAATACATTTCTTGTCCTCCAACATTTTCCAATACCTCATCTATGAATGGAGTCGGAAATGGATCATGCAAATAGACATCATTTAAATTTCTAAGGTCGACAAAAATTCTTACTTCACCTGAGGTCTTCTTATCCTGCACTACAATTGGACTGATCCATTCTGATTCTTCGTCAAGTTCTATCACACCTGCCTCTAGCATTCGGTCCCGTTCAACTTGAACTTTTTCTTTGTAGCACGAGTTTAATCTGTACGACCGTTGTTTGACCAATTTTGCGTCGGGCCTCAAAGGTATCTTCATTTCACTAAGGTAACAAATTATTCCTTTGATCTCAGAAAACTTAGTAGGGAACAGATCCTAAAATTCATGCAGTAAATCAGTGATATTCCCCATTGTCTCACCATCACAGTAATCTCCGATATTAGCAAACTTTGGATTTTCAAACAAGCCAATATTTACTTTCTTAATCTTAAGTTGACTTAGGAATTGGTCACTAGATATGGAAACTCCTTCCACTACTCACATACCTTCTGACTCAGGTATGTTTATATCAAGTGGATCATCATCATCCGGTTCTCCTGTAATATTGTAACATTCCATCCAGTGGTGGACTGTCGTGCTGCATTGATGGAAATTCATGGTTGCGACTAGGATTTCTTCAAATATCTTTTCCTTCATTATCGGTAGCGCATCATCAATTATCGGGTGTTCACTTGAGAACTCAAATGTATGGGTGAAGCCTGCGGTTAACTCTTCCCATTCGACAGTTCCTCTTCGCAGCTCCACTGATGTATACCAATTCCTTGGTACCATTTCCAATGTGTGGATGAATCGATGAACCCACTCTTGTCACATATATTCTTTCCATGTCATGCGACAATGCTCGATATGCTCAACAGGATTTGTCAGTCCTGTATACTTCTGATCAAAATAAATGATCTCTTCCCCAAATCTAATATCTAATAATCTTTTACATTATGGCCATTCACAGAAAAACTATTTATGTGTACCCCACCATCTAGCGGGCTTAGCGTTTATCACAAAGTCCAAGGCAGACAATCGTTGTGATTCTGTAACTTTTTCTTCAAACTCCAGCAGAAAAGACGCAAGGTTGGGTAATCCTCCATATGTAGCAACTTTCTTGCCTCGACTCCTAATCGTTAGAAATATTGTCACGTCCCCATGCCTCTGACCGGCAAAGAGGACGCGACTACTAGCTCGATCAGACCGGGCTAAGAGCCCATGAACATGTACATGCTTAAATAAGATGCTTAAAACTGCTAAAAATAGAATGCTCAAGCAAATTTGAAGTAAAATATGCACACAGAATTATTAATCATTCACAGATGCAATTTAATCATCTTGCACAGCGGAAAACAACATGCATTCACACATTCATTATTTCAACATGTTCATTTCATTTAATTAACAGTAAATATGGAATTGCAGAGGTAAAATACACAAGATCACTTATCTTATGAACGCTTTGCTCCGCAACCAGCTACGTCGCTGCAACGTTCCACCCAACCATAGGCCAGCGTGCTCCTTAATCTCTCAGCAACGCTGCCACCCCCGAGCTGGGCATGATTCTCCAAGGAATAAGGGAACTAGAAGGTTTGCACATAGCCAAGGATGTCCAAAACACACAGCCAAGCCAACTCAGTTGGGTTTATCAGGCCATTAAGGAGCTAGAGAAGGCAAATTGCTAAGCTGATGAGCTCATTACAGAGCCAAGAACACCTACACCAAAACTAGCCTGACCTCTAAGACACCCATCCACACCCAACACAAGGAATCAGTCCCTTCTCTGCTACACAGTCCCTTAGGCCCTGCATTCCCTTCCAGTGCTATTCAGGGGTGATGGAGAAGAAGGCCAGCCCTCTAGTTTTGTCTGTGTGGTTTATAGCACCAGGTTTGTCAAGCAACCAAGCCAAAATCCTTACTCCTCACACAGTCCAAAGACCAACCATTGCACTCAGGCAATCAATTTAGCTAACACAGCTTGAACAGTAAAAAAAAACCGAATTACACAGCCCCATACGTAACAGCAGAAACGGCTCACAACATGAGGGAAAACACACAGTCCTGAAGTTTATCAGGGAGACCAACTCACAGCAGGGGAAAAACGCCCCAAATAGCCTGTGCGTGAGGCCAATAGTCGCTGAGACAATAAAAAACGTGAATGGCCCTTCACAGCCATGGTAAAAACACATGAAATCACAAAAACGTGAATGGAAAAATGCACCAGCAGCTCCCAAAACGTGAGGAAGACAACCCAATCCCTGGCACTACAAAAACGACCTCCCATCCATGGGAAAAATGAAGCTAACAGCCAAAACGTGAAATCCAAACACACAGGAAAAACTTCAGCTGCTCCCCAAAAGCCCCAACGTGAAGAAGAATGGTCTGGAAAATGGAAAACGTGGATGTATGGTAGAATGGCCTGCGTTTTTGGACATCTTCCTTGCCAAGGAAGTCAGAACACGTTTTTCAAAAATGGGTCTCTGCCCAATTCGAATTTGGTTTCCCATACTCTTCCCCTTCCATGCAATAACTAACTCAACCACATTCTGGCAGAAATAAATGATTGGGAAAAAAAGACAAGAAAGGTAGTTGACATTTTGATGGGTCCTCTCATAGACATTTGGCTTTTCCCCATTGGCCCATAGGTTAAATATTTCACTCCCCCCCTTATCCTTAGAAAATCATGCCCCTTCGATTTAGTTGCCGCGACCGTAGCTGGTTGTGTTTATTTTTATTATAGATGCATATGTACATGATGCTGAAACTTAATATGTGCCGCATGCCCCGATATGCCATCGGTGACAATTTAAATCCCAAAACATAGCATAGTCGATCAATGGCGGGGCCTTGGCCTTTAGCTCCACACCATGATCCTTTACAATATATACATCATATACATCTAATGTAACGGGGTCAAGACCGGGACGTGACAAATATCGTGTGATTCTTGTGCATCTTCGCATGGAGACTTCATGTAGCATGTTCTGCCAATTTTCCAATGCAGCACCTGAATCAGATGTTCAAGAGCTTACACTTCGCCAACTCAGATTTCCATCAGATGTTGGATTTATATAATCTTCTCTTGAAGACCTGATATTATACAACTGATCCAGGTAATTACCTTGGCCTTCACTATTTACTGGATCAACATATCTCTGCCCTTCAAGCGGATCAATTGGCGCGACCACCCTTATTTCAAAATCTTCAAATGACAAGATTATTTTCTTAAAATTAACAATGGTCTGGTTATCTATCGCCCAATCTATTCCCAAAAGTGCACGGTATGGATTTGTGTCATCGACAATGTATATTACTTTAAAGTCTGTTTATGTCCTTAAGCCTTCGTCTTCTACAAGACTTGAGTTAGTCTACCAATTGGTAGAACATTCAACTGGTTCGTGAGCCTGAGTTGAATGGGAGACCAATCCAGTCGTGGCTTATTTATGCTCTCCCATGTCTATATTGTCAATATGTTAACATCCGAGCCCAAATATAATATGATATAGTCCATATCATAATCTCCTATATGTGCAGTCATTCACAGTTCTCGGCCTATTTTTAGTCTCTTCCTGATATGGTTAACTCTCTTTCCAGGTCGCAGGTCATCTGGAGTTTCTTCTATAAGTGTTGTTAATTCAGCGAAAACATCTTTATCATGGATTAGTGTTAAACAACTTTTGAAAATTTCTTTAAGCTTACTAACATTTGTCATTGGTTGCTTCCTAAGTAACTGTTCAAATATTTCGAGCATGGTCTTTACTTGTCCAGATGTCAACAGTTGATTAGCATTAAGAAACTTTGGTTGCACATCCAAGAATACTTCCTTCTCCTTGTGGACATCTAGTGGGGATTTCTTTTGTGGCGCAAGTCGCACCTGCGGTTGTCCATGTTCTGTATTATGGTCTGCTCCTATCGCAACACCTCTTCTTGTAACAACAACAATGTTAGGTTCTCTCGGCTCAGCAGAAATCATCTAAATGTTCTGGTTGGGGTTCAGATTATGATTCTGCATAGGGTTGGGATTTACGACAGTTCGAGCCTGTCATTTCACAATTAATTGCGAACAATGTTCCATGGTATGATCAAATTCTTTACAATGTGTACATGTTTTTGCAAAGGAAATCTAGGGAAAAGTGTCATGGATTCCCACAGTTATAACATATGACTTCGCCTCTTCCTCAACCAAATCCTCCTCCTCCTCGTTGTTGTTTTCCTCGGCCTCAAAAATTTCCACCCCCCCCTTTATTAAGGGTATTGTTTCTATGGTGGATACTGGTTCTGCTAGTATTGTCGCGAAGGATATTGAGGTTGTTGGTATTGCAGTGGTGGATATTGAGCAGGATGATACTGATGCTGCACTCGTTCAACTTGCATATGCTCATCATTTTTCATCAAATAGGTATCCATGTCGTTTCCTGCAGCAGTTGAATTGCTTTGCAGTCTTTTTCATCATGTCCTGCTGATTTATAAAATTTACAATACATACTAGCTGGTGTACTTACAATCTTCTACAAATATAGACATTCTTTGGACTTGTGGTCCCTAGTCTGACATATCCTACACCAAGGAATCCCTTGGGTGTTTATTGGGTTCTGCACTCCTATTGCGACATAGTTCATAAGTGTCGGGCGATTGTCTTGATGGTGTTCATATGTTCTACATCTTGTACACCATAGTTCTTCTTGAACTTCCTTGCCTCTCTTAATGTCCTAGAGTTGCACCGTAAGGTTAGCCAACTATGACTGAATTTGCATCATTTCTGTGTCGATTTCTCCAATCGACGAGGATTCCAGCTTCATTGTTATTTCCAGAGCTTCTGTCTACGACACAATATTCTGTTGCATAAATGGGATCTGAATGTGCGGCAACACAGTGGCAATGAACCACTCTTTATGTTGTACATCCGACATTTGGAAGATCACTTTGGCCATTAATGTCTTGAATCTCTGGTCAAAGTCCCAAACAGATTCTGTAGGTAGTTGCTTAATTTCTTTGATCTTAGTAATGTACTGTGATTCATACTTTGGCTTCCTAAACTCATTTATCATGCCCACTCGAATATGGTCGAGCGTTTTCTAGGAAACTCCTATTGACACTATAGAAAATTTCATGTACCAGCCAAGTGCACGACCTCGCAGAGTCGTGGTCATCTGTGCTTTCTTGATATTCTCATCATGGATTTGCCGCATAGTCCATACGGCTTCATAGAGAAACCAATGTTGTTCTGGGTCTTCCAACCCATTTCCATTGAATATTGGTAACTTAATGTCAATCACAGCCATTGCATTAACTACTGGTACAGTTGGAACAAAATTTTGGCGAGTCGAACTCCCTTAGCCACTATTTACAGCGTTAGTACTACTTGTATTTACAAATGTGCTTAGAGATAAGTCTCCAGATCTTACCTCTGGCGATGTGGGCGGTGTTGTAGGCAAGTTGTACTAACGTTCTACATCTAGAGCTTCAGTTGACTCTTCTGATTCTTTGTCTCCTTCAGATATCAACTGATATTCTTCTTCTTTGTCGCAAGACACTTCGTCTAAGTATGACACTTAATCTCGTAGTCTTCTTCTTCTCTGGTAGTGCTGCAACTCCCTCTTCCTAACAGAGTTTTTCTTCGCTTTCTAGACCTACATCTTCTTCTGCTTCTTAAACAACCAGACTCTAGTTCAGTTCCATTAACTCCAGGGAACATCTCAACTCATATTGCGTCATTTTTCATAGAGTTCTATTGCGACATACCCACCCTTTTTGTACACAACTTCCACTTGTCACATTCGTAGAATGCCTTTGTCACAGAAAAGCTTTTTTATCCACGTCTTTAAAGACGATAAATATCTACCACGTGGTCCTTGAATAAAAATTCGCGTTGCCTCACTGTATGAGGTTATTGTGTCAACAACAAACTCAGTAATGTATCCCTCCAAGATACTATCTATCCAAAAACCTACAACCCTTAACACAGGGTTGCTCACTCTTTTCGGTCGCTCAATCAACAGAGGATTCCACTCCCTCGGTTCTCCTCGTTGGAAATTTCTTTGTTGGGTTGCCAACTTAGACAACCACTCATGCAACACAATGGGAAACTCGGAAAAGAAAATCTCATGGATATTTGTATAGAGGTATAGACCCAACCACTCTGTTTGGTTCCACCGAGATCCTTTGCTTTCTTCTCATGCGAATTCTAACGCTTTGGAGTCAACCTAATCTTGGATCTTAGGTTTTGTTGGTTCCCACAACATATCCCTCACCAAAATGATTCGAGTCCCGACAACAAAACCATTTGCTGGCTTTTCTCCCTCCTCTGAGGACCATGGCCCATTTTCAGTCCCTTCTTCTTAGCGCAACAAAGCCAAATATATCATCTCGACAAAACAAAAGCTCAGTCGACAACACCTGTGATGCAAATGTAGTCTCACCCGAGATATATTTCTATGGGTAACTGCCAGAATCAAGTTTCCACAGTTGGGTGGGATTTTTGGTGCCTCGGTTCCTTACCAAGGCGCTAAACTAAGCCTTTGGGTGGATTATTTATGGTTACTGTGAACAGTTAGGCCGCAACACAACTTCTCTTATGCAACTAATATAAGAACAACCTTTGTGCAACATAATTGTATTTAACTGATATAGTGCGATTGATATTCATCTATGCATTCATAAGAAAATCTATAAGCATTCATTCAATGCACATTCATACAGGTAACTCAAACATATTCAACATTCATGCATATACATGGAATATAACATGGAAATCCATTTGGGAAAAAACCACCAAGGTGCTCTTCATCTGGCATGAGAAATATATGCACCTTTCATCTACGCACTAAGATGTAGACTTTGTTCTAGATCTTCTTCTCTATCTTTACAGACACTTTCTTCCTCTCATGCTCTCTGATCTTCTCTTATGCTCTCTCTCTATTCATCTTTACTAACGATCCACACACAACCTAGATCAACTCAACTTCTCCTACACTTCTACGCACTCAGTTGTAGATTCTTCAACTCACATGCTTTCAACAAACACTAACAGACAACGAAATACAGAGCAACTAACAAGCTAACAACATAGAAGCTAACCTACATACAGCTTGGGTTCCTTCTTTTATAGACTCCTTTACATACTTGTTATAGACTCTTTACCCAACAATGAAACCATTTGTTGGATTTTCTCCCTCCTCTAAGGACCTTGACCCAGGTTCAGTCCCTTCTGCTTAGCGCAACAAAGCCCAAGATATCAGCCCAACAGAGCGAAGCTCAGTCGGCAACACCTGCGACACAGATGCAGTCTCACCCGAGATATCTTTCTATGGGTATCTGCTAGAACCAAGTTTTCGCAGTTGGGTGGGGGATTTCTGGTACCTCGGTTCCTTACCAAGGTGCCCAACTAAGCCTGTGGGTAGATTATTTATGCTTACTATATAAATAGTTAGGTCGTAACCCAACTTCTCTTATGCAATTAATATAACAACAACCTTTGTGCAACATAATCGTATTTAATTGACACACTGCAACTAATATACATTTATTCATTCATAAACAAATCTATAAGCATTCATTCAATGCACATTTATACAAGTAACTCAAACACATTCAACATTCACGCATATACACAGAATCTAACGTGGAAACCCATCCGAGAAAAAACCACAAAGGTTCTCTTCATCTGGCATGAGAAATATATGCACCTTTCATCTGTGCACTAAGTTGCAGACTATGTTCTATATCTTATTCTCCATATTTACATACTCTTTCTTCCTCTCATGCTCTCTGATGTTCTCTTCTTCTCTCTCTCTATTCAACTTTACTGGCGATCCGCACACAGCCTAGATCGACTCAACTTCTCCTACACTTTTGTGCACTCAGCTGTTGATTCTCCAACTCACATGCACTCAGCAAACACTAACAGACAACGAAATACATAGCAACTAATAGTCTAACAACATAGAATCTAACCCGCATACAGCTTGGGTTCCTTCTTTTATAGACTCTTTTACAGACTCGTTACAAACTCTTTAGCTATCGCTTTCTTAGCTGACTTCCTATACTTGGCCAACAGTCTGTCTTTCCTATTCTAGTAACACCCGACATTAGGCACTACCGGCCTGACTTTAAAAATATACCTTCATACGTGTAGTTTCCGTCGTCTCGAGCCGAACTCGTACCCATGATCTTTATGGCCTGTCACTTTCTAACCATTATGCCTTACTGTCGTTTTCCAGCCATTATGCCACTTGCACGCCTTCTGGTACTATTAATCCATTGCATCTTCCCTTGTCGCACTCCTTCCTTATGTTGCAGCTTCCTCTTTTGTCGTGCACCTTCCTTCTTCTTCTTTCCCATCATTTCTTCTATCACAATTCCTTTCTCCTCTTCTTTCTTGGTGTTGCTTCTGTCATAGCTCCTTTTTCTTCTTCTTTAGCTCTTCTCCATACTGGGGCAGAATTCTAAGTGAATTATGTCTTTCTTTCCCTAGGCCCAACAATTTCCAAAGACGCGGCAAGGGGACGACTCGATACTTGTGGTAGTTGATAGATTTTCAAAGATGGTGCACTTTATTCCATGTAGGAAGACAAGTGATGCCACAAGCATTACTATTCTATTTTTCAAGGAAATTGTGAGGCTGCATGGGTTTCCAAAGAGAATTACTTTGGATTGAGATACCAAGATCATGGGACATTTATGGATAACCCTATGGAAGAAAATTGACAAGAAGTTACAATTCAGTTATGTATACCTTCGGCAGATTGATGGGCAGACTAAAGTCATTAATAGAAGCTTAGGAAATCTGTTGAGATGTTTGATTGTCGACTAACAGAAGTAGTGGGAAAATGTGTTGGTGCAGGAAAAATTTACGTACAACAATTCGATGAATCGGTCGACGGGAATGAGTCCATTCCAGATCATGCAAGGAAGAACTTTGCAGGGAGTGACCGACTTAATGGAGGTGCCGATAGGGACAAGGAAGAGTGCAGATGCCGAGTCATTTTCTAACCACATAAAAGAATTGCACGACCAGGTGAGACGACATATCAAGAAAAATAACGTGGCTTACAGGCTGAGAGCCGATAGGAAGAGACCACTGCATTCATTCACAGAAGGCGACTTAGTGTACGCACATATGAGGAAGGAAAGGTTCCAGCGAGGAACATATGACAAGTTGAAGCTTAATCAAATTGGCCCATGTAAAATCCTCATAAAAATACCAGACAATGCATATGTGTTAGAGTTGCATGAGTGTATGGGAATATCGTCGACATTTAATGTTTTTGACCTCTCCAAGTTTGAGGAAGGGTTAAAAAGCGACTGAAAGGAGATAGTTGACTTGCTGAAACAAGTGCTAGTTCAGTCGATGGATGGAATCATAGAAGTGCTCGAGCGTGAAGTCCGGAGGACCAAAATCCAAAAGAGGAAAGGATACCTGATTCGATGGGTGAATAAAGACCTAGAAGAAGTGAAATGGATTTTAGAATAAGAGCTCAAGAGATTGCAAAAAAGTCATGGGCAGAGTATTTTTCAACCCAGGGAGGTTGATTCAGTGGCATCCAGGCCCAGGAAAAATAGTTGCAGATAGATGACAGAGGTGCCCGAAGGATAGTAGATGACCTCTAACAGAATGGGCATAAAAGGTCGATGGAAGGAGTTGATGGACAAAGAGCAAGGTTGACAAAATATGTCATGAAGTTTTCGACCAAGAATGGTCCATGGACGATGACGAGGTATTGGTAGAACGACCAACGGGTCATACCGACCAAAACAAGAAATAAGTTGAAAGAACAAATCAATGTCGGGGATATTGGTAACTGACTAAACAACTAGGATCCCAAGGAACGAAGCCGTTGGAGTAGTTGGGGTAGTTGCAGAGCAGTTATGGTGGTTGTTGAAGAAGGCCAACTGGTGAAATATGCCAAAGAGAACAAGAGGGTGTATTTAATGCATCCATGGTGGTGCCTAGGAGAATGTGAAATTCTAGAAGAAGAGAGCCGAGTACTGTGCATAAAAGCGCAACTATAAATAACAGTGCATGTTCAGAAATAGGGGGTTTTTGGGAGAAAGGAGAGATAACTTCTTTCAAACCTCTGAGAGTGGAGCTTTTAGTAAACCTACCAGTGTTGCAAAATTGTGTGTGAGCACTAAGGATGTAACATTCCCTTGTGCATGTTTATGTCGTAACAGTCGATGACCATTTTTACTAGTTGAGTTTGGACTCATCTTGTAATTCCTCTATAAAGAGATTGTTATCAATTAATTAAAAGCCACAATTCTTGGCAAAAGTTGTCTTGGGTTGTGTGTGTGTTTCTGATTTCGTTGTGTACATTGATTTGCAGCCGATCTACCTAGGTCGATGTTGCATCATGAACTCTTGATTAAAAAGGACCAATAAGGTAGAGACATGAAATCAAGATTTACATCCAAAAGAGGTTTGTGAGGAATTTCAAGCCCAAAGCCAAAAATGAAACCTTGTGAGAAATTCTGGAGAGGGCAATGGGCATAGGAAGAGATATTTCACTCAAAGAAATAACAAGCTTCAGTGATCTGTTGCAAATTTTTTATATTTACTACAATAGATAAAACATGGATATGTCAATATATCAAGAACTTGGGGCCTTAAAGAGGGATTCCAATGAAAGAGCAAGGCTGCCCAAGCACTAAGATGCCTCTAACTTTGGAAGTTATTGGATAACAATATTTATAGGAGCAACATATGGAGTCACTCAAGCATGCAACATGTGATATATGGGGATAGTAGAAACAAGTGCAACCCTTGGTGGAGAAGCTTTGTGATCAGGACTTAAGGACCCCACGATTCAAGATCATGAGGGCATGTTTTCATTTCAACAACACAAATTAATCAAGAAGTGCTTTAGGCGATTATTGGTTGTCTCCATTTTGCTTTTATCAATCTTTGGTAGCAATACACTAACTAATTTTAGTTGGTAATATTGCAAAATTTCCATCCTAGTAAAGCAAACAATTTTTGAGGTTGCAAGGACCCTCAGACATTTCACTTTTTTGTAGAAAACTATATTAGTTTGAAGTCATGAGGATATTTTGAAATGAACAATAAAATGGTACCCTGTATTAAACTCTAAGGGGTTTTATTGTATGTTATATGTAGTTTGAACATCAATAATGAGGCCAACAATTGTGCAAAGAAGCGACATTGGATTCACAAGTAGATTGTAGATCTACACCCATCTAAATGAGTAATGACAAAGACAAGGTTAACATGAGAAACCAACTTCTTGCAAGTTCAATTAGACTAACCATAGAATCTATTCATTCTAAGTAAAAAGAACTATTGCACAGAGGTTGAACCTTGAGCTTTATTTGTCCAGTGGAAATTGAACATATTTTGAGTGGCCTTTGAGCCATTTAAGTCATCAATCTTCATCTTCATAAGTTCATTGTTGATGCAGTGTGATCCATTTCTGTGTTCGTTATTTTTTGGGTGTCTAATCTATTACCGAGTTGTGTTCATCCGCCTGATGATTGGATCTAGCCATTATTATTGATAATTGTGGATAAATATCAAGGTGATAATGCCATTAGGGAAGACCAGATAAGCACATACAGATAGGGGAGATAGACTCAACTTACAAAGACGAAACACATGTAAGAATATGTAGTCAAAATTTGTGAAAGTTATCCATTTGGATGAAAAGATGACATCAACAACCAATCTTTCCCACATGAAAATAGGGAGAGGTCGATGTGGAGGTTTTTTAAGAATAACATATCTAGTATGGTATGTGATCCTTGCAAAATGGATGGCAGTAAGCTTGGACTGGATCTGTAAAACATTGAACAAAGTTAGAGTACAACAACGATGAGAATGGAGATGCATAATAAACTCGAGATTTATTGATGGAGAGAAAAATTGCAGGTCGCCCTCTTATATAACAACAAAGTTAACATATGATCATGGCAATACTGCTCTCCATTCTATACAGAGTATAGCTTTCCATCTCTGTTCAAGTAGCTAGTCTTCCATTCTCTTCCATGGCTTTCCTTCATGTTTCCAAGGGCTCCTAGGGTTGAAAACATTTCATCCCCACAACCATGAGAGGATATATCACACACCTCATGAACTCCAATTGCAGGATTTTGAACATATTCAAAGTGTGGATCATCCCAATTCCCCTTTAACATTGCCTTGAAGCGAAACCATGAAGTTGCTCATAAGGGCTTTGAAATTGATGTGAAAGCTAAACTAGAGCATGTATAGACTTGGGTTCATTTCTTGGCTAATGTAGAGTTAGATTTTGAGAAATAGGGCACATTGGAGAAAGCCCAATTATTCCTTGTCAATGTCGCAGAGGCATATGCTCTGCTTAGCACCATCTGACTCAAACTCATTTTTGCAATCTTCAATTCTAAACCCAACAACTCCCAATAACTTGTTTCCTCCTCTCTCTTAGGGACAAAGGAGATACATAACATAATAATAATCCTAGGAATAGTTACGGAGATCCCTAACACCCCCCTTCCTTTTCTATTTTCGATTTTTTTTTTATCGCATGCGATTTGGCTAAACCCCCCCCTCAACATATTCGTTAGTGATTTTTTTTGGCTTTGGCAATAACCATGGATTTATTATTCAGCCTACCAATGATTATATCTAAATGCAATGAGATTGGAACTCTCACCTATATGTAACGTTGAGGTGATTTTTGGACACATCAAGAGGGTACATGAGTCTCCAAGCCCCCAAAGATTGGTTTAGCAAGTAGGTCCAGAGGCCCTAGGGTTCGACCCTATGCTCTGATACCAGGTGTAATGCATACACTAAACTACTTAAAACATAACAAAGTTAACAATTACTTCTTTAATATATCACAAAACACATATATTTTACCAATAACTCAAATTTCTTAAAGTAACTATAATATAGAAAACTCAAGGAACATACCTAGAAATGAAGTAAGAAAAAACCTTGACTTACAGAAGTGTGCAACATGCTCATACTAGCAACATAAGCAACAACGACATGCAACAAAGTGTGGGGGACAACTCTCCACCCAACCTACCTCTCAATTAATGACTACGAGCCCCCAAGCCCTCAATCAGTGAAGTTGTGCCATACATAATCTTCTTTCCTCCCTCATAATCAACTAGAGCTGAACTCTAGTTCCCCTCATGTCCTCCTCACCATCAAGAGATAATCCTCATAAACGATTTAAGTAGTTAACCACTATATATATGGATTTTTTTTCTTTGGAGAATGAATATATATATATATATATATATATATATATATATATATATCTTCTGCTCACAACTTACAACACTCAACCACTTGAGCTAGCCCACCAGGATATATATATAATTTACAAGTCGAGGCGTTAAAATGGAGGCATACATGGTTTAGACACTAAAAACAATTCAATAGAGGTCATTCTCTACGAACAAGTGTTGATGGTTAAACTAATTAAAATTCCCTCGATGCAATTACATAAATAAGGAAGTTGCTTCTTACTACATCTTTGCACAACAAGAGGTGCCCTCAAGTGCAATCTAAGACCACTTAAAGTAGACACATGTTTATCTCAAGTGGAGTTGAATATGTCATTATGTTTTAAATACAAGGCCACCAAATATTGACTCAACATGTGCTATTTTCTTAGAGGAGTTTGAGATAATTGGAGGAGTAGAGTGCAAGGCTCTTCATGCCTGCAACCAAATATCCCATTTGTATAACAATTGTTAGGGAGTGCAAGCAATTTATTATAGCATCCTTTACCATTACCCTTGCACACAATATTTATAAGTAGTGATAATTGTTGTAGCAAACAAATGACGTGAAGTTTGAATATATATGCCGATGATAAAAGTTCATGAGGACCAATGATATTATTTTCACATTCTCATAGGCAAGTAGGTGAAAGGATGGTCTATCCCCATCTCCTCCAACCTCATGGCTTTGGGAGGTTGCAAGATCAAGTTAGAGGGTTCTAATTTGTACAACAATCCATCATTCAATATTGAAAATAATTTGACAAAGAGGAGTTATGCCTCCTCTTGGTTTTGATTTGACTTTGAACCCATTTTAAAATAAAAATAATAAAATGTTTGTTGCCATTATTTTTGTAATGACAATCATATACATAGTATTTTTGTTGTTGTACATTTTTTTTGTTTGCAAGAAATGTCCGTCACTCAGGGCCAATGCATTTCCATCATTGGCTAAGATAACTGCAACCCAAGGGCATCTAAGCGTTAAAGTCACTCGAGGATAGCACCCAACTTGGGCCACACCAACCCTTATGATGGCTAGTTTTTTTAGGTGTCTCCTCCCAACTAACTCACCCCTAAGGGGATTGAACTCGGGCCGCCTTTCTGACGAGACCCACACCTTAACCGAATGAGCTAGCGAGATTTGACAATTTTTGTTGTTGTATATTTATTCGACATACAACCTTAACATTGTAGCATAATGATAAATCTATCTATAGTTTTACAAAAATACATTTACATGAAAATATCAACATAAAACTTTTTCTTATATACTTATTTATATCCACTATTTTTAATCCGACTATGGATGAAATCGCTTAACGAAATACATATTAGTCTTGTGCATTTATCCTAAGTTTTGGATCGATTTTGTTTTTACAATGTATTTACTATGTTATCTCTATATATTCATGCAAATGTAACGAAGCTTTTACAGTATAAAGTCCATACATGTTAAATTGGGTTGTGGGACGGGGTTCAATACTCGTGCGGAGCTGCTGGCTCTTTGGGGTCTGGTTTATATTGCTCATAAGCTGGGGCTCCCCTATCTCAACTTTTTTGGCGATTCCAAATCTATTGCGGATTGGGCCAACCAAAAGTCCTATCTACAAGTTATGGCTCTTGATGATTGGTGCAACCACACACGTTCTTTGTTGGGGACCTTTATTTCTTTCAATATCCAACATATCTATCGGGAACACAATTCCTTGGCAGACCGTCTTTCGAAGGAAGCCCTAGCGTTAAAAGAGGGATTTTTGACATTCGAGGAGTTTGAAAACAACCTGAAAAATCAATGAAGGTTCCATCAATGTATTTATGTATTGATCGTTAATAGTTTTCTTGTTGGATGTTTTTTATGTTATGCCCTATCTTTGTAATCCTGCAGCTAGGTTGACTGTATGAGAGGGACGTCTTAGTGGGCGTTGGTTTTGACTGCTATTTTGACTGCTCTTGTATATGCTTTGGACTATATTTCTTGGTTGGATACGAGTTGAGTATCTTGACTTTGTACTTAGTTACCTTTGATTCAATTGAATATCAAGGAACACATTTTTAAAGCTTGAAGAAAAAAAAAGTCCATACATATTAAGACCATTTTTAAATGGTGAATAAAGTTTTTTTTAATTAATTTAATTCTATGCTTGATTATGGAATGAACTAAATTATGGAATGAAGAGAGCTTAGGAAACTATGAATGAAAAGAGCTTAGGAAGAGGATTAAGAGTCCATGCACAAAAGTTGAGAAAAACTGAGAGTGGAGGGGCCATTGCATGTCCGAGATTTATCACAAAATACAGATATTCATTTTGCCATTACGCCATGATAGCAGTGACGGGAATAAAGTCACAAGGTGAGGTGTTTTGGCATATATTGTGTAGTATGTAGGTATAGAGGCATGGTGCATCCCTCCAGATTTGTCCATGGATGCCCATATCAAGTCAAATGGATCGTATTCCAGGTAAGTTCCTTCAAACATCTTCTGTATCCTGTAATATTTATCTTCCAGACACCAAAAAATTGCAGAAATTTAAGCTCGGATTCACACATTGAGAATGCTCAGAACCCCAACTCCTGGCTCCAAAAACCTTCCAAAAACCCCAGAGAAAAGTCGCAAAGCTTCTCTCTCTTCAGACAACAACGTCAAAAGGAGACACTGTTAAGAAATCTTATTACAAACAGCAGAAAATCACCTTTATTACAGTCTGCTTTGCATATATGCAAAGTCCTCAGGCACGGAGAGTGGTGCCCAGAGGTTGAAAATGAGCTTGAAAAGTTAAATATAGACTTGAATCCTTACATTGTGAATCAGGTATTGAAGGTTCAAGACAATGTGGATTTGGCCTTCTCCTTTTTTGCTTGGGCCACGACAAGAAAAGGATATAAGCACGATTATTTTACTTATAAGACCATCATTAAAGCCCTAACAGACGGGCAGCAGTTCGTTTTACTGTCGCGAGTTCTGGAAGAGATGGATGCTGTAGGATTTGAAATTCACAGGTCCATTTTTAGGCTTCTTATTGCCAGCTATGTTCGGGCCGGGTTATTAGAGACAGCAACCGAGACATTTTATCGGATGATCCACTCGGGTTGTAGGGCTTTTGGTATGGATTATAATCAGTTTATTGGTGTTCTCATTCAGCACAGCCAACTTGAGTTGGCGAAGAAAATTTATTTGCAGATGGTGCAAGATGGCTTTTCATTGATTCTTTTAACCTATTCAAAGTTTTTCCGTGCGCTTTGCAAGGCAAATGATTTGGAATTTGCTTGTGAGCTTTACAGTGACATGAGTAGAAGAGGTCATACTTTAGATATCTTCACTTATAATATAAGTATTCGATGCTTCTGTCAGAGCAAGAAATTAGATAAGGCACTGGAGATTTTGGATCAAATGGGTGAGAGTGGGTGCAGTCCTGATGTTGTGACTTACACAACAATCATTGATGGTTTGTGTAAGGCAGAGAGAGTGCGGAATGCTTATGATGTTTGGAATAGGATGGTACGGGCAGGTTGTGCACCAGATGCGGTAGCATGTGGAGCATTGATACATGGTCTCTGTAATGTGGGAAAAGTTGACACAGCCTATAATCTGTTTATGAAAATGATCAAGGACATTGCTTTCAACAGCTCTGTTTACAATGCCCTGATTGGTGCTTTTTGTAAAGCAGGCAAAGGGTCCAAAGCTGAAATTCTTGCTGCCTTTATGGAGAGGAACGGCTGTCTTCCGGATGTGGTTACTTACAATACTTTGATCAACTATCACTGCAAAGAAGGGCATTTGAATGAGGCTCAGAGGCTGATTCTAAAGATGACGAATAAGGGTATTTTTCCTAACAGCTATAGTTACAACGAACTAATTGATGGCTTATGCAAGGCAAACAAATTGGACAAAGGCTATCTGCTAGTATCTCAAAAGATGGAGGGTGCTGGCTTAAATGATGTTGTTTCATACAACACTCTTGTTAATGCACTTTGCAAACTTCGTAGAACTGGTACTGCTTATAAGCTGCTGAGTGAAATGGTGCAGAAAGGTATTGTTCCTGATAGTGTCACGTACACCACGTTGATAAATGGGTTTTTTGAAGAAGGTCATCCTGACCTTGCAGAGGAACTTTTCCGTGAGACGTTGAGGGAAGGTTTTGTGCCTGATGTGATTTCCTATACCACTGTGATTAATCACTTCTGCAAGATGGGTAGGACTGACCAGGCTCGTGATCTGCTCTCTGAGATGGTAAGAAAGGGATTTAGTCCTGATGTTGTTTCATACAATGTTTTAATAAATGGGCTTTGTAAATCATTTAGAGTAAGTGAGGCTGTTGAACTTTTTGAAGAAATGATAAAGAATGGTTGCCATCCTGATGAGCATACTTACAGTCTGCTCATTAGAGGTCTTTGCCGAGAAGAAAAGTTGAGTATAGCTTGTAAACTTTGGGATCAAATGATGGAGAAAGGCTTCACTCTTGATTCAAGCACTCGTGAAATTCTGGTCGACACTGTTCGAAGGAAGGGAATGATTGAAGGGAATAAAAAAAGGGTACTATTCTATAGCATTTGAGATTTTGTGTACAGAACCTATTCTGTGTATTGCACATCACTTTCCTACTATGTGATAATATGCATAAATTTAAACGATGTTTCACAATTTATGTGCAAATAATTAGGGATCAAAATTAACTCCATATTTGAACAAATTTTATATGCAAAGAACTAGAGATCAAAATTGTCTTTTTTCTTTTTTCTCGTTAAGCAATTTCTTCAATTGAACTTTGATTTGTGGATTTCTTTAACCTGTATCTATTTACTTATTTTTACAATGAATGTCTTGTAAAGGCTGGAGTTCCAAGCTAGAGAATGGGGTGTCATTTAATCTTGCTTAGTTTCTAAGCAAGCAATATTTCAACAAGGGGTTTTCAAACATGTTAATTAGACAAAAGGGCGTTCATGGGCATAGTTATTGTCCTGTTGCTCCCTCGATCAATCAGGTTTGGATACACTTATATATGCAGTTAATTGTTTCCCATCCAAATTTTTTTTTAGTTCTTAGTAGTACAGAGAAAATCAAATAAGGGAATTCCTAAATCCTGTCCGGGACTTGTAATGCAGGTACAGATGCAGTTGTCTTTATGGTGGCAGATCTTTTACAAAGACTGGCCCTGATGATGGTATTTTTGGATTGAATGGGCACGAACATGGTGGTTCACAATGGCCCTGGGATGCATGTTAGCGAAAGTTTCCTCATTCGAGCATATAAGTAGGCTTTTTCTAACTGTGGCCATAAAGACTACTTTTCTGCCTTTCATGTGTTTTCCTACTGATTTACTTATGTGTTTTAACTTTTCCCTTATGCCCAAATATAATGGAAAGCTATGGTTGTGCCATACATGTTTTTTTGTTTTCAATTCTTTAGCCTGTCACTATTGTCTGCATTGTATTCTGAGTAAACTGACTGAATTATCGGATGCTCTTTATGCTATCAAATTCGTTGTCACTTTAAATGGTTTTTATTTGGGATTCATGATCCCTCAGCCTGTCACCGTTGTCTGCATTGTATTCCTAGTTAACTGACTGGCTTATAAGATGCTGTTTATGTTATCAAGTTTTTGTTGCTTTACATATTTTTTATTTGTGATTTAAGATTCCTCTTCTTCCAAGTGGTTATACCTGTATCTCACGTGGAATGCTCTTTTGCATTTTCAAGTTCTTTTTGATAAGTATGTGAGTCACCTCTCATGTGATGGTAAGGTTGTGGCATTCCATGTCTACATTATGGTTGCGCTGAAGAGGCACATTCTGCATCCTAGTAGGGGGATTTGTGTAAGTCCTTCTGTGCTCATCCTAGAGCTGACATGTGTCCTTTATAAAAAAATAATAAAATGTTATAAAAATAACATGTTGGCTCAATTTATATTTAAAATATTTTTTAGAACCACATATATAAGACTACAAATTAAAACCACGAACATTCCATTCACATTTCCTCAACATTTCCACTCTAAAAAAGGGGTTTGCACTTCGAGAGATTTGATTCCTTTCGGCTCTTGGTAGATCCTTTTTAAGATGGATCTATGCTGGTACTCACCATCACCAGTTTGGCCTCAATTCTGGTAGGGAAAATTACCCAAATATTTAGAGAGAATTTTCCTTTCGTTTTTTAAAGTCAGCTGATAACAGAGAAAGAAAAACAAAAGAACAAACATTAATGTCCTTAGATGACCAATAAGCGGTTAATGGGAGTTGATAAATATATAGTGTACAAGCTATGTTGCACAAGTTTCTGGAACACGGGAACGTGGGTACAAGTATCGGATACGTCTAGAAGTTTCCTCCAAATTTGCAGGAAACGACAGGTTGGGAACAACAATAATATATATTAAAAAAATATAAAAATATAAAAATAAAATAATTAAAAACACATGAGAAGAGAAGAAACATAGAGAAGTAAAAATACATTAACACAAACCTTAGCGTATCCTTTATATTATGGTTGTAACTAGAACCTCTTAGCAGATGAAAATGGCAATAAAATCAAGATTACCATCCACGCCATTGATTATATAACGTAGACTCTCTCTAAAGTGGAGATTTACATTTATTATTGATTAGCGGTAACTGTAATTCAGCTTAGGGACGAGTGAATACTCAAGCTCGGGTGGTAGACAGAGATCATTGCGCCAACTCGTCAAGGTAGCACGAAATAGACTTTTACTGCAACTTAGTCTTCTAGAGAAATTTTTTTGAGTCAACCATATATATGTATGGTCATGAGGAAATAGGAATGTCGTTAACAACCCACGTGGCGATTATGAATGTGTGGAAGCTCTCGGTGAAGGAAATGCGCAAGATAAAGTTCCCAAGTTCGCGATTTTAGAGGGTAAAAGTTCCTAGTAAGTTTCCAACCATCCGGAACGATTCCGCTAGATTTCGAAAGTTTCTTACAAGTTCCCAAGTTCCTTGGAATGTTGAAACTTTGGGAACGAGTTTCCTAAAAGTCGGGAGTGGTTCTCGTGCTACCAAGTGTACAAGAGATCAAGCGAGCACCGAAGGTATATCCAAGTGATAACTAAAAAAGGAAAGCGACAATTTTTTTTCGAAAGAAATCCTTGTGGGGAACTGAAGGGATGCTTTTCCATGTTTGTGGATGCCATCCTTAATAAACTCATCAATGGATATTAGTGCACCTCACCTAGGGGATTGAAACTAGTCACCCTTTGGCATGGAACTAGCCAAATTCCCAGCAACATTGGTGACAACCAATTGAGCTAACCCCTTGGGCTACAAGGAAAACTACAAATACCAAAGCATATAATAATGATATTGATGATGATGATGATAATTAACATTTACTTACACCAATTTTGGTCTATTAGACTTTTAAAAAGAAAAGTAAGGAACTACTTGGTTTGCTTTAGAGTTTGTTTTTGTGCTCAAAAAGCTTGGAGAGGAGTGTTCCTAAATTACTATAATTTTGATAAGATAGAAGGTTAGGCAAGTTCGTATTTTAACAAAATTTTTGAAACTGAGATCTTATGTAGGTGTATGCAGGGAATCTAAGAGGAAGTGCTTTTCATCCTCAACACTCATAGTCTCACAAGATGATAGATCATTTTAGGCCATGGAGTTTTAGGAAAGGTCCAAAGCCCAGTTTCACTATGCAACTCATGAGAGTTCGTTCTTATTTTTGCCATAGTTACATATATCTAGTCGGTGAATATATCGTTGAGGGTTCAGAATGTAACTTATTGACAATATGGGGGAAAATATTGGGAAACCTCAAAAAATACACAAATAACAATTTTTAAATTTTTTTGTAACATCTAAAGCAATATTAACATCAAATAAACACATTGCTACATAAATATGAAAATACAACTAATATATAAGATGCATAAGATGACAAATGGTGCATCATGATCACATATCAATACTAAACTGAAAATTCTAAAATATGTTCCTGATATAGAATTATTAATCTGTCACAGTAATCTAGGGACTAAAACACAGTCTCATAAGAGATTAATAACAATAAGGCATGAAAATGGTGTAATAGTGCTACAAAATGAGGAGCCGCTATGTATATTCACACAAAGAATGAGTAATACAATACAATGATCATGCTGCAAGCATCAATGGCAAAGCAATTCGAATTCCCAAGGAGGTCATTCGAATTGAATGAGTGAGTCTAGCTTAACTGAATGTAAGCCACAGTCAACACTCATTCAATTTGAATGACCTCCTTGGGAATTTGAATTGCTTTGTCATTGATGCTTGCAGCATGATCATTGTATTGTATTAATCATTCTTTGTGTGAATATACAAAGCGACTACTCATTTTGTAGCACTATTACACCATTTTCATGCCTTATTGTTATTAATCTCTTATGAGACTGTGTTTTAGTCCCAAGATTACTGTGACAGATTAATATGGTATCAGAGCTCACGACGGGACAAAGCTTAGATCGCTCAAAAACAAGGTTTTTGACAGATCTTGCATGAAAATTGAGCAATAGCTCAAAAATCCAGCACTGCACCAGAAGCCAAGCCTTACCACTTAATACCCCAAGCAAGGAACTTGTTGATCAAGCTTGCTTGATTGACTATGCTGGGTGCGATGAAAGCCTAAAATGTGCAGGCTGTCCGACCTTACATTGCCCTTTTTGTTGTGATTTTCAGGTTTTTAACAGGTGAAAGCATTCGCTCCAATAGATTCAGATGGCTTCTTCCATAGATCTTTTGAGTCCGTTCAATTTCCACTCATGGAAAGGAGATATGGAGATCCAGCTACATGCCAGAGGACTCTATAGGGTCACTATGGACACTGAAGAAGAGCCTGCTTCTATGACAGGCAAACCTAGATTCTTGAACAAGAAGGATGAAGCATTTGGACTCTTGTGCCTCTCTGTTTCTCGAGATCTTCTTTTCCATCTTTCGGGATTGAAGACTCCAAAGGAAATTTGGGACAAATTGGAAACCCTGTATGGAAAGCAGGATGATTTGAGAGTTTACCAGCTCGAAAATGAATTGATGTCTCTCCAGCCTTCCAATTTCGAGACCTTGAATGACTTTTTCACAAAGTTTAAGCACATTGTCTTACTGTTGAAGCAATGCAAAGTGGAGAAGGAGGATGATCAGCTCATCCTCGCCATACTCTCCAAACTTGGAGCTGGTTATTCAGTTTTTATCTCTACATTCCGTGCAGGGAAGCTCACAACCCCTGGATGGAAGATGCCTACACTCAATGCCTTCATTGAATCCCTAACAAGTGAACATGATAAGCTTGTCCAGATGGGGATCATCAAATCCTCCTGTGATCAAGCCCTCCATGTCTCGGGGTCCAAAGATCTGAAGGGTAAAGGAAAGCAGCAGAAGAACCCAAAAACTAAATTCGAAGCTCCTAAGCCTAAAGTTGAAAACCAGCAGCATGATCAGTCTTCCGGCTCAAAGAAGAACAAAGAAAAAGGGCATCATGGAAAGGAAAAAGTCAAGTGTTCATACTGTGGGAAGGGCTTCCACCCTGAACATGCCTGCATGAAGAAGAAGCTTGATGAAGCTACCTCTCTCCTTGAGAGAAATCACATCAATCTTCCGGAAAGCTTTCGGAGGAGAGATCAGCAAGATCGGGAACCACAGCATGAAAGAGGTCATGCCCTCATGGTAAGCACTTCGAAGTCCAAAGCACTCTTGATTGATTATGGAGCTTCGAACCACATGATGGCTGAAAGAGACTCCTTCTCATCCTTGGAGACTGGCAAATCCATCCCCATCCACATGAGAGATGACTCCACCATCATTTCAGAAGGACAAGGTATGGTTGATCTTGAGAATGGCTATTTTTCAAATGTTTTGTATGTACTGTCTCTGGCATCAAGTCTCCTTAGTGTCTATTAGATGACACATACACGAGTGCCTAAGAGAGTATCTTTTAGCCCGAATGATGTTGAAATAACGAAACTTGCATCCGGGAAACTTGTTGCTAAAGGCCTTGCAAACCATCATGCAAAAGCCTACGAGTTTTCCCACTTTGTGGCGGATGCAAAGCCCACCGCACTGCTAACTCATGGAAATGAAGTTAGTAGGCTGTGGCATGAGAGGTTTGGCCATCTCAGTTTCAAATATTTGTAGCAATTACAGAAAAACTCCATGGTTGAAGGCCTCCTGGTCATTAAGGCAACCACTGGAATTTGCAAGGGCTGTGTGGTTGGAAAACACTCTGAGCACAAGTATGATTGGGGAAAGGCAAACCGAGCTACATGCATCTTGGGGCTGATACATTCTGATATCAACGGTCCAATGCCTGTCACATCCATGAATGGATCAAGGTATCGTCTGACTTTTATTGATGATTTTTCAAGGTACACATGGGTCTTCTTTCTCAAAAAGAAGTCTGAAGTATGTGACAATTCACTGAACTGAAGGTCTTGATCGAGAATGCCTCTAGGCTTAAGATCAAGATCTTGAGATCTGATAATGGCGGGGAGTATGTCAGTAATGAGTTGCTGCACATATGCTCCCAAAGTGGTATTCAGGTCCAACATTCAATCCCCTACACTCCCCAACAGAACGGTGTAGCGGAAAGGAAGAATCGGTCTCTCAAGGAGATGACCACCTGTATGTTGGAATCAAAGAAGTTGGTTGCAAATTTGTGGGTTGAAGCCATGCATGCTGCAGCATACATTCAGGACAGAGTGCCACACTCATCCTTGAAAAAGAAGACCCCTTTCGAAGCATACTTTGGACACAAGCCGGATGTGTCGAACCTGCGGGTGTTTGGGTCCACTGCATGGGCCTGGATTCCACTTGATAAAAGGAGGGCTTTGCAACCGCAAAGCATAGAATGTCTGTTTATTGGGTATCCTGATGAATCAAAAGGTTTCAAGCTGCTGGATATCAAAACAAAACAGATCATCATCGAAAGGAGTGTTAAGTTCGATGAGCCTCTTCAGGAGGTGGAACTAGTGAAGGAGAAAACTGCTGAATTTCCTTCCTATTCTACTGAATATTTGGATGATGAAATTGGGGGCGATGACCCTGATTTGGATCCTTTGATTTCTGATATCAGTGTACAGCAAACATCAGATGCTGAATCAGAACCTGAAGTACAAAATCATCTTCCCACATGGGCCCGATAGACACTCTCCTCCGCAGGAGATAACATTGGAAATCTGGATGATCCAAGGAGAACCCGGTCTGATTTCCAAAGAGCAGGTGTTGCGCTCTTTTGTCCTGATAATTTGCTGTCCGAAACTTGTTATTTGATGATTAGTTCAGACTCAAAATCCTACTACCATGCTCAGAAGGATTCGAGATGGCAAGTTGCCATGGATGAAGAGATGAATTCTCTTCAGAAAAACACTACTTGGGAGCTAGTTTCTCTTCCTCTGGGAAGGAAATTGGTTCAATGCAAGTGGGTGTTTCGGACCAAGGTTGCTGCTGATGGCAGCACCTGCAAATATAAGGCAAGGCTGGTGGCAAAAGGTTTCTCTCAAGTCCAAGGTGTGCACTGTGGACTACCATGAGACTTTTGCATCGGTTGCAAAAATGGACTCCATTCGCCTAGTTTTGGCAATTTTAGCATTTAAGCACTAGGAAGTGCATCATATGGATGTTAAGTCAGCCTTTCTGCATGGAGATCTTCATGAGGAGATATACATGAAGCAGCCTGAGGGCTACATCTCTGATCCATCTTTGGTTTGCAAGCTAAAGAAGTCACTATACGGGTTAAAACAGGCCCCAAGAGAGTGGTATTCCAAGATGGATGCCTTTTTTCTCTCGCAAAACTTCCAAAGGTGTAGATCAGATCCAAATGTGTATATACAGTAGTCTGATGGTCATTTGATTATTATTGTTTTATATGTTGATGACTTACTGATCACAGGTAGCACAGTTGCTTCTATTTCAGCCATCAAAACTGCTCTCCACAATGCATTTGAAATGAGCGATTTGGGGCTCGAAATTAAGCAAAATTCTGATGGGATAATGTTCACTTAGTCCAAATACATATCTGACATGTTAGTCAAGTTTAACATGGTTGAATGTAGGCCCGCACCATTCCCTTTCCTTTCAGGTATCAACCTTGAAGAAGGAAAAAGCACACCTCCCATGGACTGCACTATTTATCGACAACTGATTGGTAGCTTGTTGTACTTGACACATTCTCGGCCTGATATCTGTTATGCTGTGAATGCTGTATCAAGATACATGCAGCAGCCCCATGATCTTCATTGGAAGACAGCCAAGAGGATCCTCCAGTATATTCAGGGAACCAGGACCTACGACATTCACTATGTTGCAGACTCCGAGCTAGAGCTGGTTGGATACACAGATTCCGATTGGGCGGGTGATTCTATTGGTTGGAAGTCTACTTTTGGATATGTATTCATGTTTGGTGGTGGCCCCATTTGCTGGTCTAGCAAAAAGCAGGCTGCCATAGCATTATCTTCAACAGAGGCTGAGTATCGAGGAGCGGTGAATGCTTGCAACCAAGCAGTTTGGTTGCAAGGCATTATTTCAGAGTTTGATCTTGGTAGTACTTTGTCCACTGTCCTCTTTTGTGACAATCAAAGTGCTATTAAGATATCCATAGATCTAGTTACCAGGCAGAGGACAAAGCATGTAGAGATACACATGCACTATATCAGAGAGCTAGTGCATGCCAGGACCATCATTCTGCAATACTGCCCGACTGATGAGCAAATTGCAGACATCTTCACCAAGAACTTTTCAGAAAAGAAGTTCACTTACCTCCGTTCACTGTTGGGGGTGAGTCCATCAGGGTGATTAGACTACTTTCAGTGTTCAGCTTGAGGGGGAGTTTTTCCCACTGGGTTTTCCCTCTTTTCCTCACTTAGTTTGTTTTTGAGCATTGTTTGAGTTTCAGTATTGTACAAGGTGACCTATGGCCTTAGTTGCTAGGGCCCTAGCATTTTTATGCATTTTATGTTTTCTACTCCTCCTGAGTATAGCTTAAGGGGGGGGTGTTGGAGACATTTACCATCATACACACTCAGTTTGGTCAATTTGGCCTAGTTAAACCACTATGCTAAGTTTTATTGACTTAATTGACATCAGAGGAGCACTAGATGACATCAACAAGATCACACTACCTTCAGTCAAGGAGGCTAACTTAGCCTTCTCCTACATTCGGGGAGGCTAACTAGAGCACTCCGGGGGTGATCTGAGTGTCATTAATGCCCCATATTGCTAACTGATGGTACAATCAGTTAAACAGAGCAATGAAGGTGCCTTCCTTCATTAAATTGATTATTTATTGATTATTTAATGAACTGGAGTCAACAGGGGCGCCTCCAACCACTTCTGATGGTTAGTTATACTTGAGTTAACCTCATCGGGGTTCATTGGAGTCATTGACGCGCTACCACTTGTTGGTTAGTTTGCAATGACATGTGTCTGAGCTACTTTCAGTTAGACTCAGTCATTTATTGCACTCCGACTTCAGTTAGGGCTCAATTGAGTCAATTAGGGTTTTGATCAGTGGATAACTTGAGTGTTGACTGTGGCTTACATTCAGTTAAGCTAGACTCACTCATTAGATTAATATGGGAATTCGAATTGAATGGGTGAGTCTAGCTTAACTGAATGTAAGCCACAACCAACACTCAAGTTAACCACTAATCAAAACCCTAATTGACTCAACCGAGCCCTAACTGAAGTCGAAGTGCAATAAATGACTGAGTCTAATTGAAAGTAGCTCAGACACATGTCACTGCAAGCTAACCAACAAGTGGTAGCGCATCAATGACTCCAATGAACCCCGATGAGGTTAATTGAAGTGTAACTGACCTTCAAAAGTGGTCGGAGGCGCCCCTGTTGACTCCAGTTCATTAAATAATCAATTTAATGAAGGAAGGCGCCTTCACTGCTCTGTTTAACTGATTGTAACCATCAATTAGCAATATGGGGCATTAATGACACTCATATCACCCCCGGAGTGCTCCAGTTAGCCTCCTCGAATGTAGGAGAAGGCTAAGTTAGCCTCCTTGACTGAAGGTAGGCGTGGGTGTGATCTTGTTGATGTCATCTAGGGCTCCTCTAATGTCAGTTAAGTCAATAAAACTTAGGATAGTGGTTTAACTAGGCCAAATTGACCAAAATGAGTGTGTATGGTGGTAAATGTCTCCAACAAGAATGATAGAAAATCACATCAAATGATCAAAATAAATGTATCTCATGTGATGAATCATCATAACTCATGAATACAAAATAGAAATTATCGATCCCCTTGTTGGCTCCCCAACAAATCCCCTTTCATTTCATGAAGGCCCCCCGGGGCCCCCTTTAAAATTTTGACAATGCTTGAATCTCACTTCAAATCCTCATTCTGAGTTGGCTTATGTTGATTATGGTTTCAGAGTTTTAATTTTAATATCAAGTGAAACGATGCCTTAGTGGAACAATTTTCATTTTCATACTTGAGCTTCCTAGTCCTCTGTTGATTTTGATATTGTTGATTTCGGTATGGTTTTAAGACTTTATAATCGTTTGGCTATCTTGCTTTGATCTATTTCATATTATCAAGTGAATTACAACTGATGATTATTTTATTTTTAAGCTTTGTTTTTTAGGTCAGGTCAGGTCAGGGGATTAATCAGTTGATTGGCTAGCATTTGATAGATTGATCATCATTATTTACTAGTGATATTTGGTAGCCATTGAATTTTCATTATTCTGCACATTTTTATCATTACACTCCTTGGTTTATATGATTAACGATACTCAACTCTTATTATAGAATTTCATGCTAAAGTTATGAAATTAATAGTTGATATTTTCAATAGTTCATACTGCCAGGACAACTATGAGTTTTTCGGTAGCTCCTAAAATATTCACTTCTGATATAACTATTCAAAGATCCTTATGGATTTCCATTACATAAGTTCAGTGCAATTCATTTTATCTTATATTTAAATTGAAAGGTTTAGTGCTTTTGATCTTTATATTGCTAAGCTTGGATAATGGAGATGCATGTTGTTATTAATTTTGTATAGTCTTCTTGTGAAAGGATAATGTACTATCACGATTTTATTTCACTTAAAACATTCATCTCTATAAAAGAGGCCATCGGAGCTAGTTGGTAAATGCTTCGGTGGCCTCTTTTAATCTACTGATGACTTAATAACACTGTATTAATGTTCTCTTCAGCTCCCTGTATCATTCGTCAATTCCCTTTTTTATTAGTACCTGCTCGAACCTATGGGAATTAAATAGGTTAACGAGTGTTTCTTGGCGCTTAATTAGAAGAGGACATTACAAATTCCCATGTATGATTTAAGCATGAATTGAGATGGTCATTTGTTAACTTTGGATGTGATATAGTAGTCATACAAAGATAAGATAAGGTAAGATAAGATAATTTTATTAATGTTCAACTTATGACTACAAAAGTAGGTCAAAGGGACTGTTGAGTACAATGCTATGTTGCACGAAACTCCTTAAATGCCCACGTGTCGGTACTGGAAACTCAGAAACTTATGGGAAACCTCCAAGGGTTCATGAGCAACTTGGGACCCATAGGAAATCTAAATACCCTAGTTTTATGGAAAATAAAAACAAATTATTCTCTAAATCATTTCTAAACCTACCTACAAATTAACCTTTCATTCATATTTTATTGTGAGATAACGTGTTATTAAAAAACTAAGTCCGGTGGGCTAGCTCAAGTGGTTGAGTGCTCTAAGTTGTGAGCAGAAGGTCTCGGGGTCAAATCCTCGGGTGGCTATAAATTGCTATATAAGGGCCTCACTTGATCTACCCATCGGGTTAGCTTCGTAATCAGATCGAATGGGGTGAGGCCCCTTCGGGTGGGCCCTTTGTGATTTCTTCCTGTGGACGTAGCAGGCCCACTTGGGGGTTAGTGAACCACATTTGAATATATATTGCATTTCCCTTGACGTACCCATTTTGGGGGGTCACGTTTCTAAGCGTTCTCGTTTTTGAAACTTGTACACGTTTCCATGTTTCGTGCAACTTAGGTACAATGATGTCAATACAAAGCAGGAGTACCAAAAAAGGTCTCCTATAAAAGATGAGATGTAGAATGTAAAGTGCAATAAGGTAGATAAGCAGAAGGTGAGATCTCCCTCGAGGCATGAAGAAACCTTCAGACTCGAGCTCAGATACCTGTGCTGATGATGGGGTGTGTCGTAGGAGAAAAAAATCTATGGACAAGAGGAATCAGAAGAAAGGAAGTAGATCTGTCATAGAATGGATCCATCTCTCCTACCTTCTGAGGCCGAATGAAGAAAGTTGAGTATAATTGGTTGTCTTGAGGGGGACTTGGTGGGGTGCTTGGATCATCCGCTACGTTGCTGACTAGTAGAGGTTGTGCACTGATGAGGTCTAGGGGATCTCATCCGTCACCTGGGGGGATCTGGTTTGGCCATGTCGCTGAAATATCGTGGGACAAGGGAAGGTCCCATAGGTCTGCATCGATCTGGAGTTCGGGGTTGCGTTGGTGTCGGTCTGGTCTCGTAGGAGGCTGAAGAGTATGGGCTCGGAGCATGAGGGCTTCTTGTATGTATAAGGCTAGACATTGCTGATCTGGATACCTGAAGAAGCTCGTGAGGGTTTGAGTCCCCTTGAATAAATAATGAAACCACCCCTTGATCTCATAGTAAATGGGGCACTGGAAGATGAAGTGCTCCCAAGTCTTGACCTCTTGTAGCTGGCATAGTTGACAGATCTTGTTTGGTTGGTCGATCTAGTGGTTTGTCTCGGATGTTAGGAGAGATAGTTATACTCCATAGTAGATCTAGGTGCTCCTGGATCTTCTCCTCCTGCACAGCTCCGTCTCGTTGCGAAATTTTATGCTTGCGGTTGCGGCTGATGGTTATCCATACTTTAGCCCAACTCGCATTTCTACTTTATTTCATACTTCTTATCTTTTATAGGAGGCCATTTGGTACTCCCGCTTTGTGATGTTATCATTGTACTCAACAGTCCCTTTGCCCTAATTTTGTGGTCTTAGTTGGACATTATCAAAATGATCTTATCTTATCTTATATCTACTCGAAGTCTATGATAACCCGCTCTGAACTGGCCTAGAGGAACGCAAAAAGCATGTACCTAGTGTCGGAAGGTGTACTTTGGTTGAACAATGAACCCATCCCTAAGCTCCAAGAAATGCTCAACATAAACGACTATCTTTGGGTGTAACCCACCAGGGGGGTTAACCCAAGTGATTTGGATAAACTGGCTATAAATGGCATCAATGATAATCTTGTTCAACACTTGTCTGATCGGGAGGAGATGGTCGAGTGCATCCTATGAATACTAAAACAGAGGGAGGTGATCAATATGAATGCCCATGGACGCTAAAAGATTTGAAACCCCTGCAAACCAACCTCGAGCCAACTCAACGGGCTAGAGAGGGCAATGGTCTCAGAAGAGCAGTAAGCCAAGTATGGGTATCATTCTCACCCTTTGTTGAGTCGGCTAAGCCCTGGATGCGATGTAGAAAAGAGACTGGTTTGAACACCGTCTCAAGTCGAAAGGGTTGAGCCCCAAACTCTTATAGGATGATGTGATGAGGAACTTCCTCCTTGCATCTAATGATGCATCAGAGGAGAAGGGTTTGCACTCTTTCAACTGAGGCCCAATCAGACTCCAGTAAGGAAGGTCCCCAAATCTTTGAGCCATAGAGAACAGTGGGTTGAATAAGAGTGTCCATGAGAGACATCTTGGATGAGATGTCCTAAAAATGGTGGTGAAAACACTGTCTCTCAACAAGGGCTAGAGACCCATAACCCTTGGAAATCCGAGGCTGGAGGGATGGTCACAAATTGGAAAGGGGTTTTGAGAACCGTACTCCCAAGTACGTGTAGGCGTTGGTGATCTCGATCTCCTCTCCTTTGAAAAAGAAATGAATGTCTACAAAATTCTTTGACCCGTTGAAGATCATAACTTTGGTTTTACCCAGGTTGATTGTTAAATGCCGAAGGTCACAGAAGAGAGCTAGGGCATCCAACTGTCTTTGTAATCCTATTGGAGACGAGGCTAGTAGGAACACATCATCGACAAAAAGCAAGATGGATATCAACACCTTGTGGAGGAGACGCCCGTCACTCTCTTAGATATGCTCGTGGAGAAAGGCCTCTAGCTCATCAATATAAATCCCAAACAATGTGGGGGACAAAGGGCAACCCAGTTTAACTCTGATGGTACTCTTGATGAAATCTGACATCCCATAAACTATGCGGAGGTGACCAAGAACGAACTCATAGAGTCGCATGATGGCAGTCGGTAAGGTATGGGAGATGCTAATGTCTTTGAGCCCTTTGGAATAGGGCTTCTCTTGGGACGGAGTCGAAAGCCTTTCGAAAATCTATAAAGCAGCAGTAGACTTTCGAAGATCAATGTCGTGCCTCCTCAATATTGGCCCAAAGGATAAATATGTGATCAACGGTTTGATGAGCAGGTCAAAATCTTGCCCATGGAATGAGTGGACACAATATAAAGGATCTTTATGTGGAATTGAACTGTCAAAGGTATAGAAAGAAAAGATGCACAGTACTTGTTCGACAGTTAGGATTATGTTGTCTTCCATTTTAGGGAGACATGCTTATTTTGATGTAAATCCTTTCGTGTTTACACTATTGAAAAATAGCAAGCCAAGAAATGGTGAGTTCATTTATTAAATATGATGCGTGATTAAAGGAATTGCTAAGTCAACTAAGTTATCAAGCTATGGAAGAAGAGAAGATTATTTGGTTCATATTAGAGTTGAATATCTTTATTTGATCAAATTTCTAGCCCACAAAACCACAAAGGTACAAAGAAGTTGTTAATGCAATAATAGGGATGGAATGAGATAGGCATGTTTGCAATGGTTGAGAATTGTATGAGTGGGACCGAAAGTTTGAAGATGAGACTAAGTATACATTGAAGAAGTTTGCAAAAGCTACTAGTCATGGAGATTGACCCAAGAGAAAGCAAAAGAAAAGAAGGAAAGATGAACCAAGGAAAGAGGTATGGATTTCATCCCTTGAAAGTTGTACAAGAGATCCTTACACTACAGATCATGCTTGGCTAAATTGTTTGGACAATCGAAAGAACAAGTTTAGATGTGGAAGTACAAAAGAACAAGAGAGACAAAGTGATTAAAATGTCTTAAACATGCAAGCTTAAGCAAGAAGGACATGCATTGAAAAGTAAGAATGTCTTTAACATGCAAGCTTAAGTAGGAAGGACATGCATTGAATAGTTAGAATATCTTTTGAGTGCAAAAGTAGAATAACAACACTGTGACATTGCCATGCGGGAGATAAGCATGCAAAAGCTACTGCTGCAAAATGGGCAAACATATGTAACATACACAAATACACCTATAATAATAAATAAATAACCAAAAGTCACATACCTAAAATGTATGTATATTCAAGTCTGTGACCATTCAATGTATACTTTTCACATTGTCGCATGCTATGCAACTATTCTAATAATCACTCATATTGTTTAATCACAAATATATATTTAATATCTAAGTCACCGAACACGTCCAAAACCCCTCTCGTGTCCCGTGTGGTTGTGTTAGACATGAACACAACGTCAACACGTGTTCGACACGTGTTGACATCGTGTCCCGGACTGTGAAGGGGTCATCCTCCACACCAACAGATGCAGATCATCAGATGGGAAAAGAGGAGAAGGAGGAGGAAGAAGAGGGTCGAGGACTCAGGGCAGTGATGAGTTTGTTGATTCAGGCATAAAGGAGGACTATTGACAGATGAGATTCTTCCATCCTGATCTCATCTATGATCTACCCCTTTTTGTATTTACTATTTACTACTATTAGTTGCCATTGGCATTTCAACATCTGTGTAATATATTTTGATTTTGATGACTTAATGAGAAATATGGTTTCGACATCTTGAGCTATCATCTTTGTGTCTCATTGTGATTTGTGAATGACAGAATGTGTAATGTGTATTGATTCTAATTAGTAATTTCTATTGAATATTTGTAAATGTTATAGTTTCTATAATATTTGGATCTATATGTCTATATGTTTAATATATAATTTTTTTTATAATATATATATATATATATATATATATATATATATATATGTAAAATGTGTCCAGTGTGTCCTGATTTCAGGGGTCATTGTGTCCGTGTCAGACACTCGTTATTTCATGTCCTTTGTGTCCCGTGTCCTTGTGTTAGGTGACTTAGTTTTATATCCTACATGGGTTTCTATAGTTTATCCTATTTATTTGCAATATTCAGTCGATGAATCAGTCTGGTTCATTACATTGGTATCAGAGCCCAACATGGGATGATATTGTAGGGACATTCCCACTTGATCTTTGGTCAAAATTTTGTTTCTCTTAACAACAAACTGATGGCTTGTGGCCATATCTCAAGAAGCACAATGGACCACTTCAAAAGTAATTCCTCTGCAAATTTAAATAACAAATTATAAATTAACCCCTTCAAAAAAGAAAAAGAAAAAGAAGAAAGAGAATTAGAAGTGTACTTACAAACTTCTTTGATGTCTTAAAAGGTCTATCATAAACGCGAAGACCACTACACAAGGTAAAATTGTCAGCATTATGACACCAACGTACAACATAAAATTTCTATGATAAACGCGGAGAGCTCTACACAAAGTAAAATTATCAGCATTATAACACCAACATATAACATAAAAGGTCTATCATAAACATAGAGAGTGCTATACAGAGTAAAATTATTAGATATTATAACACCAACATAAAACATACAAATTTAGAAGTCCGTAGTAGAGAAACACCACTCAATAAATGGCAAATGAACATTTTAGAATACATCAAGAGTCCCAAGGATAATTTTAGGGTGAAACTCATCCCATGGGTTAATTTTCGAGTTTTTTTCCCAAAAAAATATTCGCCATTTTCCTCTTTTTCCAACATGATTTGCCCAAATTCCATAGGATTAAAATTTTTTACTCTAAAAATTGCCAAAATTGTCCAAAAATTATATAAAACCCTTAGAAATTTGAATATTAAAATAAAATATCGCCAAACATTTTTATGGTTGGAAATTTGATAGTTAGTAAGATTCGCCAAGGTTTCTACACTTTAAGAAAATCATTGATCCTTAAAATTTTCCATGATCAGGACTAACATATTCAGATCTGGATAGAACAGATTCTAAGCCAACCCTAATTTAGCCCTCCATAATAAAAATACAACTCTATTAGTAGTCACTGAGTTAACCATTTCGCACCATCCAGGTTTTCGTTTTTGAGTGGAGCCATAAATTGTTTAGGTACCAAAACATTGATTGAAAGCACTGCTTCCTTTGTGGCATTTAATGGGACCTAGAAGTAAAGCCAACCTCTAGTCAATGGTGTCCCAACTATAAGGTTTATTAAAATTAATCAACATAAAGCAATTGTGTCATCACCAATAGACATGGCCACCTTAATAATTGTCGAAGTCAACCAAGAAATCCGGGTGCAAAACAACCTTACCATGACTACCTTCGGGGAATTAGAGAAAATATTTCATAAGAAGTGGAAATTTCGTTGTAAAAGCAACTTGAAGGGATCAATGATATCTATATTGTAGATAGAGTCACTGTTGTGGATTTGAAGTCCTTCGACAAAATATAGCTGGAAGTATATTAAAAGTAGTGTTCCACGAGGACGTGCCGTAGAGATGGGGGGCTCTCAGCGAAATGTTTCGCTCCACTCCCCGTGAGATTATTTTTCTTTTTCATTCTCTGTTATTTTTAATGTTTAAAGTATCTTTTTGGTACTATCTAGAAAATGAATCTTTGTATTTAGTAATTAGTGTAATGTCCTCTTCCAATTAGGCCTTGAGGCCGAAAACCGCTAACCTATGTGATTCCTATGGGTTCGAGCAGTTACTGACAGCTAGGGATCAGCTGAGGACTGATGCCATCCATAGAAGATATAGGGCATCATCATTTGGTCAAGAAGGGCCACCAGGGCCAAAGGCCACCTTCGTGCATGCCAACCAAGCCTTATTTGATGATGCATGCACTCTTTAAGTCTCAATACGCATGCATGCAAGTCAACGGCAAATTAGAAGATAAAGTGACCTAATTAGGTCAAAGATTAGGTTTTGCGCAGTTGAACTTTATAAATAGAGGAGAAAGCGAGAGGAGACTTCACTTTGGATTATGATTATTTTGGGAGCTCTTGGATAGTAGCACAGCGTGTAGTACAACAGTTGGGGTTGGAGACGGAGTCTTCAGCTAACAGGATTTCGGCAGTGAAACATCTGCCCTAGTCTTATTCAGGGTAAGCCATACTGGTTCACCACTTGTTCTTCATTCATTCATCAGTTATCTAGCATATGGTATAGATCGTTGCAGAGACACGTGTGCAGTCGTAAAAGGGGGGGTTTTCAGCCGGAAAGCCCTAATCAGCTGTGGGGCCTTCAGATCTCAGTTTTCTTCTGAAACTCAGGCACCATTCTCATCATCAGCATCATACTTCGGTACCCGGTGATTATCAGATCCCTCCGTGCTCATCCGGAACAGTTATCAGTAGTTTCGGGATTCCAGGAGCGTGAGCAGCTGTCTCTCAGAAGCAAGTCGCTATCCTGCCTAGAGGACTCAGAAATCACTCTTGTATCAGGCATTCTCTCCGGCACGGAAAGGCTATCAGCCCCGCAAATCCACAGCTCCATCGGACACCTCCTTCCCTGAGGGCGTCATCCTTTTCTGACTGGGCGTCTTGCTGCTGGGGGTTCACTGTAAGCAGAGGAGATCAGTTCATCTTCGATCCAGCTCTCAGTGCTTGCATACTTTCTCCGGAGCAGTCCAGCCGGCTTATCAGTGGTAAGTGTTCATTCTATCTCACAAACCCTAACCCTAATTTTTCCTATAAAATAGGGATTTTTGGATGGTAGTTTGCATGCCCAGTTGTATCAGCCTTTTTGCTTAGAAATAGAAAATATCGGGATTTGGGATATTACAGTGGTATCAGAGCTGTTTGGCCAGCTGTGGGCTTAAGAAATGAAAAGTAGATGAATACAAAAGGAGATCCTTTTGTAACCTATAGGAGGAGGAAGAGTAGATACACAGAAGAATTTGAAGATATCCAACTAGAAGATACCAACTCAGACATGGAACAAACAGGTATACATTCGGATAGGGGAAAAGGAACGGGAGAAGAAGAGGATCGAATGGAGTTTCGCAGCTTGGTCTCTGCATTGCAAGACTTAGCCAAAGGACAAAAAGATGTCAATGCAATCAATAGATTATCAGCGAAACCAAAAACAGGTCTCAACAGTACACCTCCCTCACTAGTAGATTGGGGATCTACAAGCAGCAGTGGAAAGGTAGCGTACACTAACATTCAGAATACTCCGCATATATACAGCAGACCTTCTATTAGGCCTACCATGCCTCACTTCTTGGCAGATACAGTAGGGGGCCCGGTCATGCAGGTAGAACCTAGCGAGCCTTTTGGGGCTTATCTACAGGAGTATAGAGATTTAGGGGATGAGTTTCATGCTGCCATGTCTTTTTCAGATTTTTGCAACATGAAGAGCAGGAACAGGCCTAGGAATTTCAACAAGGGTTTCAATCACAACTATGAGTTGCAGAAGACCTTGGGCAGGTTGACCATCCCAAACTTTGATGGGACTTGTGGAGGATCAGCGAGGATATGGGTTCAGAAGTTGGATACCTATTTCCAACTCAACCCCATGACAGAGACAGACGCCATTAAATTGGCTACACTTCACCTAGACGGAGAAGCTCACGAGTGGTGGTACCACGGATTGGTGACATTGGGTCACAACACCATACATTCCTACAGTGAGTTCACTCAGAAGCTCATAGAGAGGTTTGACAGGAAAGATCCAGAGATACATTTTAGGGAGTTGGCTCAACTCAAGCAGACCGGTAGTGCAGAAGCTTTCATTTCAGAATTTCAGAGGCTAGCCGTTATGGTAACAGATGTGTCAGAAAGTAGATTGACCATGTTATTCACTGAGGCCCTCACAGAGCCACTACGTGGATGGGTGAAAGCCTACAAACCCATCACTCTGCAGGATGCCATTAGCAGAGCAAGAGATCTTCAGGATTTAGTCCCCAAAAACAAATTCCCACTGAAAACCAATTTTCCTGTTAGGGACAAGGACAGGAATCCTTTCCAACAGGACGGGCCCAAGAAAACTTGGTTAGATGAGGACACTAGGAAAGACTTGAGAAGGAAGAAGCTATGCTTCACCTGTCAGGAACCATGGGTACCAGGACACAGGTGTGCAGGGAAGGCGAAGGCTCACTACATTGAGGTGTATTTAGATAGTGATGAGGGCGACGATGAGCAGGAGGCCACAGAAGAGGATTCACACCAGGGTGATATACCAGAGGGAGTCATTGCTACATTATTTGGAGTACCAAGATTCCATACTCTCAGGGTCAC
>LPNX010507043.1:125754-140763 GCA_001517045.1 Pseudotsuga menziesii | reverse complement strand
AGGTTATTATGAGTTCTTGTCCAGTTCTAGCATTACCAGACTTCTCACAACCTTTTGTGGTAGAATGTGATGCCTCAGGGGAAGGGTTAGGAGCAGTGTTGACGCAGAATCATCACCCTATTGCATTTGAGAGCCGTAAACTGAAGAACTACGAGTGCCATTACTCCATATATGACAAGGAGATGCTGGCTATCTTGCATGCTCTCACAAAATTCAGACAGTACCTGGTGGGCAGTAAGTTCAAAATCAAAACCGATCATAACAGCCTCAAGTATTTCTTGGAGCAGAAGGAACTGAATGAGCGACAGCAGAAATGGGTCAGCAAGGTACAAGCCTATGATTTTGAGATCGAGTATGTGAAAGGTAAGACTAATGTAGTAGTTGATGCATTATCCAGGCGTCCAGCCCCATTATCTCTCAGTAGTATATCCACGGATTGGAGGGCACTTCTCTTAGTGGAATACTCCAAAAATAAATTCGCTTGCGAATTATTGGGCGGGCAAATTCAGGATGACAGGTACAGGATTGTGGATGACATCATCTATTACAAAGACAGAATATACCTCGTTCCATAATCCACATTGAGGAAAAAGATCATTCAGGCAGCCCACGATTCTCCTTTATCAGGGCATCAAGGTTTCTTAAAGACCTACAGGCAGATCAGAGAGAGGTTCTCATGGAAGGGCCTCAAGGGGGAGATTATGCAGCATGTCCGGGAATGTAGCATCTATCAACAGAACAAGATTGAGAACACCCATCCAGCAGGGTTACTCCAGCCACTACCGATTCCAGAACAGAAGTGGGAAAGCATCTCCATGGACTTTATTACAGGCTTGCCCAAGGTCCAAGGGCGAGATTGTTTATATGTAGTAGTTGGCAGACTGACCAAGTTTGCACATTTCTTCTCGATATCATTAAACTACTCGACAGCTCAAGTAGCTGAGTTATTCTTCAGGGAGGTCTTCAGGTTACACGGGTCACCTAAGACCATTGTCAGTGATCGGGATAGCAGATTCACGGGTGCCTTCTGGCAGGAACTGTTCAGATTGGTGGGGACCGAACTGGCTACTAGTATGAGTTATCACCCCTAGAGTGACGGGCAAACAGAAATAGTCAACAAGTGGATCGAAGGATATCTAAGGAACTATGTAGCAGGGCAGCAGCGAACCTGGATCAAATGGCTACACCTAGGGGAGTATTGCTAAAACACTACTTATCACATGTCTATTAGGATGACCCCTTTTAAGGCATTATATGGTTATGAGGCCTTGGACTATGCAGATTTGGCATTTGGAGACAGTAGGGCTCCTAAGCCTAAGGATTGGATACAGGACAATCACGACATCCTGAAAGTATTGAAAGAGAATTTACAAACAACCCAGAATCAACAGAAGATGTATGCCGACAAACACAGGATTGAGCGGAGCTTTGAGGTAGGGGATTTAGTTTACTTAAGGCTCCAGCCTTACAGACAGTCTTCACTTAAAAAGAAAGGAGCAGAGAAGTTAAAACCCTGCTTCTATGGACCCTACAAAATAATTCGGAAGGTGGGAGAGGTGGCATATGAACTAGAACTTCCCCAGGAAAGCAAAATTCACAATGTGTTCCATGTATCTAGTCTGAAGAAGACCCTTGGGCAACACATTGCTCCATCCACCGAATTGCCCCCTTTAGATGATGAAGGACTGCTGATACTGATTCCCGAATGGATCATACAGACTAGAGAGAGGAAGCTCAAGAACAGAGTAATCAGGGAATACTTAGTTCAATGGAAAGAACTACCGCCAGAGGATGCCACCTGGGAAGGTGAACAAGTATTGCAACATCCCAGTTTGAAGTTGCTTGAGGACAAGCAATCTTGAGCGGGGAGGACTGTAATGTCCTCTTCCAATTAGGCCTTGAGGCCCAAAACCGCTAACCTATGTGATTCTTGTGGGTTCGAGCGGTTACTGACAGCTGGGGAATCAGCTGAGGACTGATGCCATTCATAGAAGATCTAGGGCATCATCATTTGGTCAAGAAGGGCCACCAGGGCCAAAGGCCACCTTCGTGCATGCCAACCAAGCCTTATTTGATGATGCATGCACTCTTTAAGTCTCCATACGCATGCATGCAAGTCAACGGCAAATTAGAAGATAAAGTGACCTAATTAGGTCAAAGATTAGGTTTTGCGCAGTTGAACTTTATAAATAGAGGAGAAAGCGAGAGGAGACTTCACTTTGGATTATGATTATTTTGGGAGCTCTTGGATAGTAGCACAGCGTGCAGCCCAGCAGTTGGGGTTGGAGACGGAGTCTTCAGCTAATAGGATTTCGGCAGTGAAACATCTGCCCTAGTCTTATTCAGGGTAAGCCATACTGGTTCACCATTTGTTCTTCATTCATTCATCAGTTATCTAGCATATGGTATAGATCGTTGCAGAGACACATGTGCAGCCGTAAAAGGGGGGGTTTTCAGCCGGAAAGCCCTAATCAGCTGTGGGGCCTTCAGATCTCAGTTTCCTTCCGAAACTCGGGCACCATTCTCATCATCAACATCATACTCCGGTACCCGGTGATTATCAGATCCCTCCGTGCTCATCCGGAACAGTTATTAGCAGTTTCGGGATTCCAGGAGCGTGAGCAGCTGTCTCTCAGAAGCAAGTCGCTATCCTGCCTAGAGGACTCAGAAATCACTCTTGTATCAGGCATTCTCTCCGGCACGGAAAGGCTATCAGCCCCGCAAATCCGTAGCTCCATCGGACACCTCCTTCCCTGAGGGCGTCATCCTTTTCTGACTGGGCGTCTTGCTGCTGGGGGTTCACCGTAAGCAGAGGAGATCAGTTCATCTTCGATCCAGCTCTCAGTGCTTGCATACTTTCTCCGGAGCAGTCCAGCCGGCTTATCAGTGGTAAGTGTTCATTCTATCTCACAAACCCTAACCCTAATTTTTCCTATAAAATAGGGATTTTTGCATGGTAGTTTGCATGCCCAGTTGTATCAGCCTTTTTGCTTAGAAATAGAAAATATCGGGATTTGGGATATTACAATTAGATTGCACAATGTTGAATATACATTGAATGAATTGTTATTTTTGGGATATAATTTTAGAGATGCCTTGTATTCCCCCATGAATTTTCGTAAAATTTGGAGTTTGTCTCCAAATTTCCCAAATGTGCGTTACCCCGTTCTTGTGCTCCCACATCCTAGAAACTTGGGGGAACATTGATTATAAGTCAACCTTAAACACCATTTACACTTCTAAAAATTCCACATAGATAAGCCTTCACCATTCAAGAATGCATATATAGAAACTTCACCATTGTTGACAAACGAACAAGACAAGGGTTTCTAGTTCCAAGGTCACCTTTTAATGGTTCACTATCTTAAATGGTTAAGTTATAAAAAGAGCCGCTAACCTCAAACAATTCATATGGTGAAAAAGGGATAAGTTCCGAGAAAATAAATATCAGATGGTGGAATTTTATATTTTAAAAAGGTTTGAAAAAGGAATATTCCTTTACCAAATAATTTAAAGGTTTTGAAGTAAAGTCAAAAGGGTTTTATTAAAACGATATATCAAATGTGTAAGATTGAGAAGGAATTACCAATACCAAAGTCCCTAACAAAATACATTTGAAAGAGTTTTATTAGGAGATAGATAAAGAAAACAAGAGTATTTCAATAAAAACAAAAGGAAAATAACATGAACCATAGTTTAGAAGAAGTATCACATCATCTTTTTGGGAGGCTCACACTTTGTATGCCCATACAATTTAAAATTATTGAGTAAAAAATCATAGTATAAAGAAATCTAATCAAATCTTAAAAGTAACCATGACTTGCTCATTAGAATGAATGGGTACACTTGAATGAAGAATTGAGGAAACTCATAATCAATGAAAGAATGTGTGGAAAAGACAAAATGAATAGGGGAAATGAAAGTCCCTTGCTATAGAAGTTGATAAGTTAAAATGTGCAATAGCAAAATATCAACAAAATGAGCCAAAATCACAAAAGGAAATGCAAGATCTCAAGAGAAATTTTGACAACTTTTAATAAGATAAGTTAAATATTTATCAAATAAGGACAAGGAAATCAATAGTCTAAAAAGTCGTAGGCACAATTTGCTTAATGAGGTAAAAAATTGAAGAGAAAGGACATACATATTCTAAAAGTCGATAAAGAGGCGTTAACAGATCCAATTGAATTAGCGAAATCCCCAAAAGCTAAAATCCAAACCATGGAAAAGGAAACCAATACAGATTTAGTCGAGATTATAAATCAACCAATAAATCACTAGAAATGACAATCGATGAATGTTTTAGCACTAAAATCAAGACACAAGATGGAAGGATGCCTTATTGTCATTCAAATCGTAAGAGATTGAATTGCTCAACAATCTAACCAACGACAAAATCAATATGAAAATAAGAATGAAATCTTCATATATTTAGAAGAATTACAATTCCGTAAGAGAGTGGGGATGAAATCGACACCCTTGTTGGAAACACAAGAATAGAAGTCCCATCCAAACAACCTATCAACAAAAAGTCCCAATGAAGGTCGACCTAGGATGGATTGATCGATATACAATTCGACAGTTTTGTTCAACACTTGGAAGATAATAGTGTTTAGTCTCTTCAACAAGGACATCATCAAGTGAAAAATTGCAAACAATATTAAAGATGTGGCCTTTTCCAGACTATGCTTTGAGGACAAAGCATCTTTGAAGGGGAGGCAATTTTACATAAATAAATTATTAAATACACCTATAACAAAAACAACAACAACAACAACAACAACAAATATTAAATAAACAAAGATTGCATGTCTAAAATTCATGTCTATTCAAGTATGTGACCATTCAATGATACACAACATCCCATGCTATTGTAATCATCACTCATTATTTAACCACAAATATATATTTGTATACTGCATAGACTTCTTTACTTTATCTTATTTATTTAGGATATTTAATGGATGAACCAGTTTGGTTCATTACAACATAACAAACATAATTTCATTTATGATATTTCTGAGTATCCAATTTATAATTTTGTATGCATTGTGAGCTAGG
This sequence comes from Pseudotsuga menziesii, assembly GCA_001517045.1. Taxonomy (NCBI): domain Eukaryota; kingdom Viridiplantae; phylum Streptophyta; class Pinopsida; order Pinales; family Pinaceae; genus Pseudotsuga; species Pseudotsuga menziesii. The sequence continues at coordinate 135,702 of LPNX010507043.1, read as the reverse complement.
AGACCATGATGATGAGACAAGTGTCTTAAGCTGAAAGAGATTAATGAAAGACTGCATGATGATTAAGGTTAGTAAAGAACCAAAGCAAAAAGAAGCCTCTTTAGCCTTAAGAGCTCATCCTTGAGGTATGGAGCAAGTGAATTAGAGGACAAGGAGTTGTAGAACGTTGATGATGAGGTGTGTTATGCTGCACTTGTACCCATCACACCTTCAGATGTGCCCCAGGGAAAGAGAGGCCATTTTTTTGAATAGGAGGGGTGTTATTCAACAATGGTGGTCATGGTTGGGCCCTGGGGTTGGTGTTCGGGGCTCTTAGGGGTTGATCATTGGGTCAATGACCCCGCACTCTGTTTCCTTGCACTGGTGGATTTTACTTCAGCTACGAGACCTTGGTCTCCCTTCACAACCACCTTAGACACCCTCCTGGCCCTTCAACTAACTGGCGCTCTCTCTCCTTGGGCTCTTTCCTTTGAGGAGGTCTTCCTTCCTCCTAGGCCGTACTGTTGCTTTGAGGAGGGGCGTTGAGGGATTTACAACATTTGCGGGGTTAGATGGGGCATGATGCCCTCCCCCCAACTCACTCTAGCCTTTCGTTCAGAGTGATTCACTTATTTTAGTAGTTTTAGACACCTTGGGGAAAAATACCCCAGGTAGCCTACTATAAGCCTACTTTCGGCCTTTTTTTGAATTATTTTTGTTATAATTTTAAGTTGACATTTTCTAATTTGAAATTGACATTTTAAAGGCATGTTGGCTTGGATATTTTTGTAAAGTGAGTGTGAGAGGCTATAAATAAACCTCTCCTCACTTCATTTTAAAATAAGACAAGTGGGATAAAACACTATGCACTTATTTTACCCTACTAGGGCTCTTTGGAAGTGAGGCGCCCCTCTCGAGGAAGATGTTTTATGGGTTTTGATAGCGATTTTTTGAAGTTGCTTTGGTTCTATGCTCTTTCTAAAGGTGATGCTATGATTTGTTGGCTAAACACGTGCACAGGGAGGTATTCAGGGTTTTTCTTGATCTCTCTTTGTTAAATCTTGATGAATGATGCATGTTTATGGATTGAATGGTAGCCATTAGGGCTGCATTTTATCTTGGCTAGGTCTTTCGTCAACTTTTAGTCACCTTGGTTGTAGAAGTATGTCCTTATAGGAGTCCTTCTAGGGTTAGAGCCTTGGGTCTTTAGGGTTTGTTGTCAAGCCTATGATAAGCTTCTCAAGGGAAGGTTAATCACCTCCTTAGATGTCCTAGGTTAGGGTAAAGTCTTCTCCATTTGCCTCAAAACCTTCTTCTCCTCAAAACCTAGCATCTAGGGTTAGATAGCTTGCATTTTGCATGTTATATGAGGTTAGTTTAGGGCTGCATAAACCCTCATACAGTCACTTTTCCTAAACAGCCCTTGCGTCCTCTCCCTTTTCTCCTGTCCTCACCCTTTTTCTTCCTTGCCAACCCTCCCCCTTCTCTTCTACCTCCGCTTTCTCCCTCACGGCCTACCCTTTCCCCTCTTCACAACCCTTGGGTCTGCCCCCTTGTGCTGCAGCAGCCCTCGACCGACTCCTTCCACCTCTCCTCCTCCCCCGACATGCCTTACTTTCCCTCCAACACCCCTCGGACTTGGTCTAAACCACCTCTGCTGCCACTTACATACTCTCACGTCTGCTGCTTGGCTGTCCTACAGCCCTCTAGCTTGGTCCTCCTTTTTCTTATCCCCTCGGCTTCCCTTTATCCATCCTCGGGCCTGCTCCTTAACTTTCCTTAAGCCCATGGCCCTCACCTTTGTGTCCTTGGTACCCTAACTAAGGTCTAAACAGACCTCGGCCAGCCTTAAGATAGGCTTGTCTGCTCCTTTTAGGGTCTGTCCCAGGCCTAACAAGCCAAGGGACAGCCCTTTCAGTGGCTGTCATAGCCATTGACTGCACCTTTTGTCCACCCATACTGGGTTTGTGATATATTGCAGACCTTTTTCTTGCCATCCAAAGCAGTGTCAACACCTACATAGAACAAACAAACACATTAAAATTGTTTAGAAGGTTAGCTATTTGTTGGTATGGGTTGCAATTGAATGAAGGACTGTTATCAACCTTATTTGCATGCATATATCAGAATGTACATACTGACATTGTTTTGAATATGATCATAGTTTAAACTCCAAATATTGTTATACATTTGCAAATACTCTATGGCTGGTAGTGAATGATCGCTTAAAGTTTTTGTTTTAGACCCTATTTGCAAGCATACATACTGTCATGTTTTCCTAAACTGTACAGTCTTATGATAAGTTTTAAATTGTTATGGAAGCAACCAAGGTTCATGTTTTGTTGGGTGATGAACACTGCTGAAACTTATTGAATGTTAGTACCTTTGTCATCACTTACTATTGTACTGTTGGCTGCCTTATTGCTTTATTTTATATCAGCCCTCTGGTTCCTTATTGGAAAGTAAAGTGGCTGCTGCACTTAATGATATCTTAACTTGGAATTGGTTGCTTATTCACCAAGACTTAATGTACTTCGGAAGTACTACTGAGGTTGATGTACTAACTGCACTTACAAGTTTCATACGGTGTCTTCTGCATTCCTTAAATTGACTCCATAGAGGCACTGGTCTCTAACTCATTTGCACATTAAAGACATTTTCTCTTTGTCCCTAAGTGTTTGTAGGTTCTCATAAGGGCTCTCCCCTTGGAGGTTTCGACTTTTGAAGAAGTTTGGAAAAGTGACTAAGGTGACAGTTGTCACTCTTTCTTTCATATGCTTATCGGTGACTAGCCCTGCTAGTTCATCCAGTAACATTTTGGCACCGTTGCTGGAGACCATTTCAAAATTTGAAGCAGTTGATACAAAGTCATTCACATTCTGGCAAGAACGACATTCGGTAAGAAAATTGAGGTAAGTCTTTTTGGGTGTTTTGAAAATATTTTTGTCAAGCACCAATCTTGCAGATTTTACTTGGCAACTCCACAAGAACTCAATCATCATTATCTCAGGCCCTTGTTTTGTTTAGTACTTTGGTGAGATTTGTTGAGCTAACGTGGCAGGTCTCTCCTGGTGACTCCAACTGAAGAAAAATAAAAGAAGTGCTCTATGAAGGCATCGAAGCCTGATAATATGGCATCTGCTTATGAATTATGGATGGATATATTGAATTTTTCGTGCATTCTGGGATATCCACACCATTATGTCATTGAAGATGATGGGAAAGCACTTTTTCCATTATTTTTGGAATATAAGTACATGCAGCAACACATGTTTGGGCATTCATGCAATTTGTTCAAGGAAGCAATATTGTACATGAAGACATCAGAATGAAGTTCTTCTTGATATTTCTCCACTTAGAGGACAACTTGACAGTCAAGAATTGGTATGAATGATTTCCTCGCAAAAGTTTTTTTTCACTCAGGCAGTTGATCGATGCATTCAATAAGGATTGAGATTATGATATGGAGGAACATGTAGGAAAGGTTGTGATCAACCATATGTGGGAAGAGACTTTTTGGGAAACAACCATAAACATGATGGTCCTAGCAAAGAAATTGAAGAGGATGTTCCACTTGAATTTAAAGACCCTGATGATCTAACTGTTGTAGAAATGGAAGTGATTTTGCTCCGCTTGACCTATCAAAGTTCCTAGGTTATTTGGATGAACCACCACACGAACTATGGAAGCCCTTCAGTGATCAGAATGAGGATTATGCTGAAGACATGGTCGCCAAGTTTTTGTTGTTATTCCCAGAGAAGGTTGAGTTGGAAGAAGGTTTTATATGAGATTGCTCGCTCTTCACCTAGAAGGAAAGGCCTGCATTTGGTTCACAAATTTGCCGAAAGCTAAGATATCTTCTCTTCCAGAATTGATTGAACTATTCTATAGACGCTGGTGCCCTGGAAAACAACGTAGATGGATGCCTCATGTTGAGTATGTTAGGAACTTGTTCAGTAAAGAGATCCACAACGAAAATTAGATTGAAGAAGCTAATGATATCTCAAACACAGTAGATGAAGTTCCTCATGCAAACGAATATGATTGTGGTCGTGCATATGAAGATCAATAAGTCCTAGTTCAGGAGGTTGAAGAACAGAAGGAAAGGGTGAGTTCTCATTTTCTACATAACAATTTCTTATGACATCTCAGATTTTTGGAGCATAATAACAGAATTATTGAGCACGATGATTATTGGACATTTATGGTTCCGCCTCTCTATGATTCTTCAAGACCAAGTATCATTGCTTTTGGGCTTTTTAGTGATGAATACTTTGAAGAAGAAGTCATTAAAATTTTCCTCCCACTCGAAGAAGAAGCTGATGAAGTTAATATGGATCAACTTGAGCCAGAATTTGACACTGTTTGGGATGAAGAATTCTTGATCACCTCATGCAGGGACATCGAAGACATGATATGTGAGGGCCCTATTGAACAAGATATGATTATTCCATCTCCCTATGGTGCTAATGACGAAGATTGGGTTAATCCTTTTGCTCTTACATTTGATGATGAAGTACCTCAGGATGTGGGTTCTCTTGCTATTATAAATGATTTCCATATGTAGATGATTTACTATGATGAAGAGTTTGAAAATTTGGGACCCCATATCTCTGGTCTCCATGGATTCAACTCAATGGTACTTATCCAACATGGGGAGTAGGGAAGTATGTTATACAAAGAATTCTCTTGCAGATATTCTGGTGAGCCCAGATTATCATTCTTAGTTGTGTTTCTCAGGGAGTATTGAAGAGGTTGCTCAACCATTCCTATCCTATCTCGGTAAGTCCTTAATGATTCATTTCAACAAGATCAATACAAGTATGTGGACAGGTTTGATTCTCATTTCTTAGTTTTATAATATTTATTGTTTATCCTTTTGTTTGAAGCCTGAAGGGTATGAATTATCTAGCAGACATTTTCAAAATTTCAAGGATTATTTGGGATTCTTACATGATTGCTACAAAGATGAGCGATATACTTGTATATCCAAAAGTCCAGTAGAAGCATGGATCAACAAAGAATGTCAAAGCAATCGCTCTCGATGGCATCAATTTCAAGTCTTCAAGGTTCCTAGAGTGGTTCAGTCTCCTTTCCTCACCTAGATAAAGATCTTGGTACGTACTTGGTTTGTCGTCAATGAGGTTTTATCATGGATGGTATATAAACACAAAGGTAAAAGACCAGGTATGAATTGCCTACTCTGCTGGTTACATTGGTGGTATGATTACAACCCATTTTGATTACTATGTTTAGGGTAGGTAGGGTTAGTTTCATTTTCAGTTAGGCATATATTGTTACTCTTGGATTATTTAGTTACTTGCATTTCATTGTATCGAACAAGGCGGGACGGAAGTGTTTGCCTCAAGATGCTTTTGATCCCTTTGGATATTTGATGTGTGTTTAGGTCTATAGGTACCAGAAGATTCACAAGTTCTCGAGCACTCATAGGAAGAGCACTCGTCCCGTGGTTGGAGCCAGTGTTACGCTGCACTTGTACCCAACACACCTTCAGATGTGCCCCAAGGGGAGAGGTCATTTTTTTGACTACGAGGGGTGTTATTCAGCAGTGGTGGTCATGCTTGGGCCCTTTGGTCCCTCCTTTAGGATTACTATGGCTTAATGGCATTGTTGACTGCCCTTTGTTGGGGTTTTTAACTCAGGGGTTGGTGTTCGGGGCTCCTATGGTCTCATGACCCTGCACTTTGTTTCCTTGCATTGGTGGACTTTGCTTCAGCTATGAGACCTTGGTCTACTGCCTTAGACACCCTCCTAGCCCTTCAGCTGACTGGCCCTCTCTCTCCTTGGGCTCCTTCCTCTGAGGATGTCATCTTTCCTCCAGGTTGTACTGCTGCTTTGAGGGGGGTCGTTGAGCGATTTACAACATTTTTGGGGTTAGATGGGGCATGACGCCCTCCCTCCAGCTCAGTCTAGCCTTTCGTTTGGAGTGATTTGCTTATTTTAGTAGTTTTAGGCACTTTGGGGAAAAATACCCCAGGTAGTTTACTATAAGCCTCCTTTAGGTCTTTTTTGAATTATTTTTATTATAATTTTAAGTTGACATTTTATAATTTGAAATTGACATGTTAAAGGCATGTCGCCTTGGATATTTTTGTAAACTGAGTATGAGAGGCTTTAAATAAACCTCTCCTCACTTCATTTTAACATAAGACAAGTGGGATAAAACACTATTTACCCTACTAGAGCTCTTTGGAAGCAAGGCGCCCCTCTTGAGAAAGATGTTTTCTGGGTTTTGATGGCAATTTCTTGAAGTTTATTTGGTTCTATGCTCTTACTAAAGGTGATGCTATGATTTGTTGGCTAAACACGTGCACAAGGAGGTATCTAGGGTTTTTCTTGACCTCTCTTTGTTAAATGTTGATGAGTGATGCATGTTTATGGATTGAATGGTAGCCATTAGGGCTGCATTTTGTCTTGGCTAGGTCTTTTGTCAACTTTTAGTCACCTTGGTTGTAGAAGTACGTCCTTATAGAAGTCCTTCTAGGGTTAGAGCCTTAGGTCTTTAGGGTTTGTTGTGAAGCCTAGGATAAGCTTCTCAAGGGAGGGTTACTCACCTTCTTAGATGCCCTAGGTCAAGGTAAAGTCTTCTCCCTTTGCCTCAAAATCTTTTTCTCTGCAAAACCTAACATCCAGGGTTAGATAACTTGCATTTTACGTCTTAGATTAGGTTAGTTTAGGGCTGCATAAACCCTCATACAGTCACTTTTCATTAACAACCCTAACATCCTCTCCCTTTTCACCTTGCCTCACCCTTTTTCTTCCTTGCCAACCCTCACCCTTCTCTTCTACCTCCTTTTTCTCCATCACATCCTACCCTTTCCCTCTTCACTGCTGCAGCAACCCTCGCCCCACTCCCTCCACCTCTCCTCCTCCCCCGGCGTGCCTTACTTTCTCTCCAACACTCCTCGGCCTTGGTCTAAACCACCTCTGCTTCCCCTTTCCTACTCTCACGTCTGCTGCTTGGATGCCTTACAGCCATCTAGCCTGGTCCTCCTTCTTCTTCTCCCCTCGGCTCCCCTTTATCCACCCTCGAGCCTGCTCCTTAACTTTCCTTCAGCCCACGACCCTCACCTTTGTGTCCTTGGCACCCTAACTAAGGTCTAAACAGACCTCGACCAACCTTTAGTTAGGCTTGGTCTGCTCCTTTTAGGGTCTGTCCCAGGCCTAACAAGCCAAGGGATAGCCCTTTCAGTGGCTGTCATAGCCATTGAGTGTCCCTTTTGTCCACCCATACTGGGTCTGTGATATATTGCAGACCTTTTTCATGCCATCCAAATCAATGTTAACACCTACATACAACAAACAAACACATAAAAATTGGTTAGAAGGTTAGCTATTCGTTGGTATGGGTCGCAATTGAATGAAGGACTGTTATCAACCTTATTTGCACGCATATATCAGACTGTACGCACTGACATTGTTTTGGATATGATCATAGATTAAACTCCAAATATTGTTATACATTTGCAAATACTCTATGGTTGGTAGTGAATGATCGCTGTACAGTCTTATGATTAGTTTTAGATTGTTATGGAAGCAACCAAGGTTCATGTTTTGTTGGGTGACGAACACTGCTGAAACATATTGAATGTTAGTACCTTTGTCATCACTTACTATTGCACTGTTGGCTACCTTATTGCTTTATTTTATATCAGCCCTCTGCTTCCTTATTGGAAAGTAAAGTGGCTGCTGCACTTAATGACATCTTAACTTGGAATTGGTTTCTTATTCACCAAGACTTAGTGTACTTCTGAAATACTACTAACTCTTGAGGTTGATGTACTAACTGCACTTACAAGTTTCATATGGTGTCTTCTTCATTCCTTAAATTGACTCCATAAAGGCACTGATCTATAACTCACTTGCACATAAAAGACATTTTCTCTTTGTCCCTAAGTGTCTGTAGGTTATCATAAGTGCTCCCCTTTTGGAGGTTTCGACTTTCAAAGAAGTTTGGAAAAGTGACTAAGGTGACAGTGGTCACACCTTTCCTTCATATGCTGATCGGTGTCTAGCCTTGCTAGTTCATCCGGTAACAAGGTGGATTACATGAAGCAAAATTTGGACTACAGGAAGCGAAACTTGGACCATAGGAAGCATAGTTAGGTCTTAGAGGAAGCACTCAAAACAATAAAGTATTGGTGAGGATGCACACAAAAGAGAATCAAAAGGGATGGAAGTCTCAAAGCAAGGTTAGGGAGGACACGTAGGTGTGGGATAAAGGATTTGTCTACAAAACCAAGAAAGTTGGTAGAGGACAAGCATTATGTTAGAAAAATCCATGTTTTCATGTGGTGTCTCTTTAACATGGACAAAGACATTTTTCAAGAGAACCACATAGTGTTGGTAAGTAAAATTAGTGCATTTTTTAATGAGTAATTGAGAGTTCTTGGCACAATAATGGGAAATAAAATTAAATATGCTATTGTAGATATCGGAGCTGAAATTTACATTATTTCTATGATATCATGGGAAGAATTTTAGGGTAGAGTTCCCTTCCAGTATAGTACTACATGTATAGGGTCGTTGACTATACTATATGTACAAGTTCACAAGAATGTTAACAACTATGAAAATAGTACACACTTTTATGAGACAAATAACATAAGCACTTTTAAAGTTTTAAAATTGTCATTGGATGAGTACAAAGTCTAGTTGGGCAGGCCATGGCTTTATGCAATGAGAGGGAAAAGGTGTTTGTTCCGTTGGAGAAGAGAGGCTCCATATGAAGTAGAGATAAATGCCATTTATAGAGAAGAATCTACTGGACCAGGGACATATATAGATAATTTATATTTGGTGTAGAAGGATGATGAGTACAATCCATATGAGAAAGGTATTATGTATGTGGATGCATCATCGAGAGAGGATGCGTAGGTTCGTTCAAGAACATATAATAAAGGACAATGCCAAGCTAAGTAACTGGACACGTCCATATGCCCCCCTGTGTCCCATGTCCCCGAATCCGACACGAAAACGTGAAGGACACGTGTTTTTTACGTGTCCTGGGACAAGACACTGCAATCTCCGTGTCGGACACTGCCAAAAAACGTGTCCTGATTTCTGCAAGACGTGTCCCGAAAACATGACACTTTTCACGTCTTTTTCAGCCAACTTGTCTATAAAATGATTTTTTCACTTGACTTTTATCATTTGTTTTGTCTTGATTGGGGTTTAGAGTGGTTTGTGCAAGAGGAGAAAGAAGGTTTCCATTGTCCAAGCCATTGCAAGTAGATTCAAGGTGGATTTCAGTTGGACGCTTGGAGGGTATAGGTGATACGGTCCATGGTTCCTTGCTCTGACTTCTTCCCACCGCCCAGGAGTTTAAGGACTACTTCCTCTCCAATAGTAAGTCTCGTTTGTGCCTCATTACATTGTTGCAAACTTGCAAATGTTTATTTCACTGTGATTTGATCTTCATCTCAAGATGTATGCTAAATTGCTAATGCAATAGATCCACACTGCACAGAAAATAAATATTATGATATGGATGGAACCGTATAACCCATACTCAGTCACCTTACATTCCTAACGTTGCTGCCCTAAGTCACTATATTATCTTACAATTTTAACCAAACCCTTCTCTAACATTCAGACCTGCCCCATCCTATCTTATCGTTGTTCTATTCTCTTTAAAAGTTTAACACAGTCATACATTGGAATGGTTTAAACTTTAGGGAAATGCTTGGTGTAATGGAACAGAAAATGGTCATTAAATGGTCAGAAAATGGAACAGAGAATGGTCAGAAAATGGTCATTAAATGAAAGCTGGTAACATCTAGAACATAGCATATCCCAAAAATGAGGTACTCACATTTGCTTTTTTTGATTTTCTAATACAGTAAATAAATAGCAAAGGCTGATTTCAACCTGAAAGTTCCTCTGATAGCTCAGCTGGACTGTTAACATCTGTAATATCAAAATATCCACCAGACTTGGAGCATTTGA
>LPNX010507043.1:93121-123424 GCA_001517045.1 Pseudotsuga menziesii | reverse complement strand
AAAAAAAAAAAAATATATATATATATATATATATAAAACATGTCCTCCGTGTCTTGATTTCGGGGGTCGCCGTGTCCGTGTCGGACACTCGTATTTCCGTGTCCTCCGTGTCCCGTGTCCTCGTGTCATGTGACTTAGATGCCAAGATGTTATTTTGCATTTTAGGTAAAGAGGAGGAAGCTGTGAATAGTGATGTTTGGGACGATTTGTCTATAGCCAAAATAGTCGTGATCTTGAAGGAGTTTGTAAATGTCTTCACATATAGATATAATAATTTGAAGTGTATATTGAAGGAATGCGGGGAGTTAAGAATTGAGTTGCAGTTGGATGGGAGAGTGGTGAGACGTAGGATTTATAAGATTAATCCCAAGTATAAAGCGAAGGTTGAGGATACGATGAAGGAATTGTTGGATGCAAGTGTTATTCATCCAATTAAGAAAAGTGAATAGGTGTCCTCAATAGTGTTACCAAAGTTAAGTTCAAATAATTTTACTAACAACATATGACCATAAATAGGTTAATCAGATTGCTAGGCACATTACAATTAATACTCAGTGGGATTACGAATGCAACTCCCATAAAAGAAAATCTAATTTATTTGATCTAAGACCTAGAGTTTGAAGCCTATCATCTAGTAGCGAGAAACCAAGCTGGGAACCGCAAAGAAGAAAGAATCAAGAGTTCGAGAGCTTGGAAGAATGTCTCAACTGAGGATAACCGGGGAAAGTGCTCAAGGTCTCCTGGTGCCATTGCTTGTCGATGAGGAGAAGTTGCTAATATCTTAGTTTATACTTGCAGTAGGTGGATCTTTCCTACCACTAGAGGTCAAAGCAAAGAAACTCTTGATGGAAGGATGTCTCCCATGATCTCTTGGATTTTTGAAGCTAAAGTGGAGCTAGTCTTTGCCTGCATCTTGGTGCATGTTAAAGGTGTTTGTTCCTTTGGAGAAGAGAGGCTCTATATGAAGTAGAGATAAATGCCATTTATAGAGAAGAATCTACTAGACTAGGGATAGATATAGATAATTTATATTTGGTGTAGAAGGATGATGTGAACAATCCATATGAGAAAGGTATTTTGTATGTGGATGCATCATCAGGAGAGGATGCGTAGGTTCGTTCAAGAGCATATAATAAAGGACAATGCCAAGATGTTATTTTGCATTTTAGGCAAACTGGAGGAAGTTGTGAATGGTGATTTTTAGGACGATTTGTCTATGGCCAAAATAGTCGTGATCTTGAAGGAGTTTGTAAATGTCTTCACATATAGATATAATAATTTGAAGTGTATTTTGAAGGAGTGCGGGGAGTTAAGAATTGAGTTGCAGTTGGATGGGAGAGTGGTGAGACGTAGGATGTATAAGATTAATCCCAAGTATAAAGCGAAGGTTGAGGATACGATGAACGAATTATTGGATGCAAGTGTTATTCATCCAATTAAGAAATGTGAATGGGTGTCCTCAATAGTGTTACCAAAGTTAAAATCATATAATTTTACTAACAACAAATGACCATAAATAGGTCAATCAGACTGCTAGGTACATTACAATTAATACTTAGTGGAATTGTGAATGCAACTCTCATAATAGAAAATCTAATTTATGAGATCTAAGACCTAGAATTTGAAGTCTATCATCTAGTAGCAAGAAACAAAGCTGGGAACCACAAAGAAGAAAGAATCAAGAGTTCGAGAGCTTGGAAGAATGTCTCAACTGAGGATAACTAGGGAAAGTGCACAAGGTCTCTTGGTGCGATTGCTTGTCGATGAGGAGGAGAAGTGGTGCAGGTGGGTCGATCACAACCAACCCCAACCAACACCTCCAGGATCCTCAGGCTACTATACTTAGTAGGACTGCCAAATTTAGCTCGAAAGGCCAAATTCTGTTTTAAAATTACCTTCCCGCAACTTTACCTCCGCAACTGCCTTTCCGCAATAGGAGTTCCGGAACTCCGTTTCTGCATCCGCCTTTCCCCATGCGGGATGCGGGATGTGGGATCTCTGTTTTACCCAAATTGCGTTCCTCAATTAGAATTGCGGGATGCGGAATTCCAATTTCTCAAAGTTGCTCCCCCGCAAGTTTGCTTTCACAATACTCTCTCGGCAATCTTTTCCAACCGTCGATTCTTCTTCGCAGCTTCCACCACAGCTGTTGATCTACCTTCTTTTGCGGATCGCCCTGATCTTGGCGGATCCGTTATCTCTCTCGCATCTTCACTTGCAGATTACTCTTGGGCTGTCAGATTTACATCTGCGGACCCAATTGGTGCCGTCCATTTTCTGCAAAAACTTGTTAAGTTAGAAAACTTGTGTTCTGTGCGGATTGATCAATCCGACCTCCAATCTTTGCGATTCTTCAGTCTAGCTCTCCTATGCATGCATCTATCCCACCCTTCAACGATTCAAGCAAAGATCTAATCATTGAACTAACGATTTGAGAGAAATCTACAGATATTCATGAACACGCCGAAATCGGCTTTGCATAGCTACACCACTCAACATAATGCATACATCTAGACACACAATCCTCAGAACACACTGCTAACTTTTATTAAGCAAATAAAAGTAAATGCACACAACTTTGATCCTCTTTCAACCTCCTAAAATATTTACAAGTCGGTACAGACATAGGTTTGCCCTTTTCTCTGCAAAACGCAGTTTTACTCCTGAAAGATGGAACCCCTTCTACTCCCTTAAGCTATCTATTTAAACTAAACTGTTAACTCCTACTCTGAGTAGTTCTACAACCAAAACAAACTACTACTAGGCGTGATGAATCGTCCCTGTCCAAACAGCTTGTGGCTTGATCTCCATGCAGGGAGTCGTGATCTGTCACCATGCCTATCGCTTGCGAACAAACTATTACTCATCAGACAACCAAAAAAGATTCCTCAGCATGTGACCAACTCATCACATTGCTGGCATGCCACTATACCCCTGCAGCTTGACTCATCTAGTACTGACACCTATCAGATTAGATCTGCTATCCTATCTAGACTTGCTAGGAAATAAAATACTTTACATGAAAGTTTACAATGAACCCCTCCTTGGGCAGATGTCAAGACCTTAAGGTCTGACCAGAAATTTAGTAGTTGGCCTTGAGAGCTAATGCTCCTGCATCAGACTCCCAAAGTAGAAGGAAATCATGACCTCCTGGTAATATGTCTTCAGCTTTTGTTCTCTTGGATCCCAAACTTTAGCCTGCTGCTGTCCATAAGCTTTGCTATCTTCATTTTTCATTTTTCCACTGTCTTTACCTTCATCATTCTTCACTTTCCAAATAATTCCACAGTGGACTGCTGTTTTCATTCTGCTGCAACTCTTCTTAGGTATTTGCATTAAATCCCATAGTTCATTTATGGCACTTTTCAATTCAGTCTGCTGTTGCAAACAACTCTTGTTCTTTTCACCATGCCACTGCACTTCGCTATACTTTTCCCATTCAGCTCTAAATTGCTGAACATTTTCTTCAACTCTGCTTAACCCAATTCCCGTTTTTACTTTCAGAATTGTTTCGAATACTGCTTTTGATATTGCTGTCACCCATGCCTCCTTTATGCTTTGGTAAGCATCTCCATCTGCATTGTCCAATCTCTGCTTACTGTCTGTAAATTCACTTTCAGAAAGTAAATGATCTTCTAACCTCTTAGCTACAGTAATAGAATCACTCCCACTTTTCAGTATACTAGTAAACACATTATAGAACTGTGAACCAGTATCTTCTCTCGTCTCTCTGCCTACAAATCCTCTTTCAAAGAGTAAGTTATCTCTCAGTGTTCTGATCGCAGACATATACTCCATCACTCCTCTTTGTATACTAGTAAGCATGACACATAGCTGTAAACTAGTATCTGCTCTTGTCTCTTTTACAACTTGAGACACTTCTTCCTCTTGTTCAAATTCTTTCAGCAAGCATTTCAGCCATCCATTGATTACTTGATTGTCTTCAAGCACTTCTTCAGTATGCTGCATTTCTGTGTCAGCAAAACTCTCCTCTGGCTCTGTCTTGACAATCTTCAGTAATTGTCCTTCAATTCCTTGACCACTTCTGTCAGTCAATTCAGTCTTGTTCAGTCCCAAAACTGTTTCTTCTTCCACCTGAGATACAGTAACCTCATCTTCATCCTTATGATCTTCTTCTTCCTTGTCACTGAATAAATTTCTTTGTGACACTATCTCATCCATCTCTGTCAGATTAGAATTCTGATTTCTCACTTCTGTGACAGTCCCAAAGGTCTGTCCATCACTCTTACTTTGTCTCTTTAAGTAGACCAAATCTTATTTGTTCTCATCAAGAACAAATTCCCTCTCATAAGACATGACTGTCTCTTCCCCAATAAGATGGCTGCCTTCATTAATTAAGGACTCTGTAGACTCCTTTTGCTGCAATAACTCATCTTCTCCTTTGTCATTGCTTGACAGCAATTCCATTTGTTTATCTACACTGACTAAATCTTTCACACTTTCATCTTTGCCTATGCACTCCTCAAGGTACTTCATCTCTTCATCAAAACTATTAGAACATAGCTTATATACCTGAGGTCTCCATTCACAATTTGACTCATATTGCTCCAACAGGTTCTTCAGTGATAACATCTCCCTGTCAGCTTCTCCAAGCATAGTATCTTCATGCTTGACATCTTCCTCATCTTTATGCCTTTCCTGGCAACCTTTAGTTTTCTTCAGTTCTAGGATTGATCCCTCTTTAGTCTAAGACATAACTGTCTCACTTTCATCTTCACTGCTATCTCCTGCTCTGTCACAAGCCCAATCTCTCTGTGACACTGCTTCTTCATCTTCTATCATAATAAAATTCTGATCCTTCATCACTGTGACAGTTCTAGATGTCTGTCCAACCATCTTTTCTTGACCATGCAGACAGGTCAACTCCTCTTTCTAGACCATGCATAACTGCTTCATCTTCATTAGCGTTACCTTCATCACTTGACAAGGAATTTTCAATTTCCTTCTGCTGTAACACTTCATCTTTGTCTCTTCCTGCAAGACACTCTTCATCACATCTTGCTTGCCAACCTCCAACTTCACTCAAGACAGCTTTAAAAGATAGATTGTCTTCTGCATAACCTGAAAGCACATTTACATTGTTAGTTTTAAAATCACAAGACCTG
The DNA here is from genome assembly GCA_001517045.1 of Pseudotsuga menziesii. Classification (NCBI taxonomy): domain Eukaryota; kingdom Viridiplantae; phylum Streptophyta; class Pinopsida; order Pinales; family Pinaceae; genus Pseudotsuga; species Pseudotsuga menziesii. Next base: position 118,298 of record LPNX010507043.1, on the reverse strand, counting down.
CTGGTCTTATTTGATGATTCTGTCACCAAATCTTCTGGCTGTTCCACGTCTTCCATATGACTCAGAAAATCTTCATTGTCCTTCCTCTCAGCTTCTTCAAGTATAACAAATGAATACTTGATGTCCTTCTTTGTTTCCTTTAGCTTTTGGTCATCATCATGGGCCAATTCTTCTTTGTTCTCAGCTTTCACAGTAAGCTAGAAATCATTACTTTCACTCAGCTGTGTATGTGCATGTACATGAGACTCAGCTGTCTCATCTTATCCCAGAACAGAATTCAGAGTCTATCCTCTTCCTTCATCTTCTATGACAATATTAGCAGATTGTTCTTCTTCATTCTTTGCACTTGTAGACACACACAAAATATTAGTTTCCAAACATTGAGACCTCTTGGCCTCTCTTGAAGCTTCAGCCTTCAAGACTTCTCTTAGACACTCTCTCACCTTGAGTATCTCTTCTTCACATTGAGCATTCATCAGTTGCTCTTCTCTCCTTTGTAGCTTATGCCACTTCACCTTTCTTTTCACAAGAAAACCACATCTCTGGTCTTCTTCCTCCTTCTGTAACAACTCCATTAGTACTTTTAGATGGACTTCTATCTCAGCCTTCTCTCTCTCATACTCTTCATCACTCAACTTCCTCCATATGCCATTTTCCTTGGCATTTTCTTTCCTCTCTTTGTGGCTGCCTCCTGAACCTCTGCTATGACTCTCAATAGTCATCTTCTTGAGTTTCTTTCACTCTCTATGAGTCTCTGCAGTAACAGTTCTCCCTGCTACACCTCACCTCACCAAACCTCCTCTGTGCTTGGTCTTTTGGCAAGTACTGGTCCTCTTTCTAGAACCCTTCGAGCAAATCTCTATGCTCCTTCTAGGCTTTCTCTCACAACTCATCTACATGAGAACATAACTGTCCTCTTATACTTCAATCTTCACTTGAAATACTAGGTTCTGGCCACACTTCTGTTTTCTCTCAGAAATATTCACTAGTTTCTTTCATCACCACCCTCAACGACTGTGATCTTCTTTGCTCAGACGCTTCACTTCTGCTGCTACCTTTTTGCATGCATACACTCCTCCCAAAGTAGATATCTATGCCTATATCTTACTGTTCAGGCTCCAAGCCTCTTCTTCTTTGGCATCCAAAAGTCTTCCACTCACAAGTTCTCTTACAGACTTCTTGGCTGTCTTCTATCTTCACAGAATACTATCTTGTACCCTGTGTTCTTTCCTTTTTTCTCAGAGTAAACTTACCCTCTTCCTTCACGCGTCACTGTGCTTCTCCTCATTACCTTCATAACTCCTGCGTTCACCTTTGATCTACTTCTGTCACTCTCTGTCTGCGCGTGTATCCATCTTCTTGCACTACGCTTTCACTTGCAGGGTTATAAGTATCTCTGTGACCTTTAAAATCTTCAGACTTAACTTCTTTTATCTCGACACTGTCAGATTGCCTAAGATCTTCCTTTTGTCTCACTTTTCTCCGAAATTCTACCCACAATCACAACTGTGGAATTTCTTCAACAACTTCTACCCAGTCAGATCTGGAAGTTAATTCTATTTTCCAACATTCAAGAAATCTTTTCCCGCTCTGATACCAAAATTGGTGTAGGTGGGTCGATCACAACCAACCCCAACCAACACTTCCAAGATCCTCAGGCTCCTATACTTAGTAGGACTGCCAAATTTAGCCCCAAAGGCCAAATTCTGCTTTAAAATTACCTTCTCGCAACTTTACCTCCGCAACCGCCTTTCAGCAACTCCGTTTCCGCATCCGCCTTTCCGCATGCGAGATGCGGGATGTGGGATCTCCGTTTTCCCCAAATTGCGTTTCACAATTCCTCCTCCGCAATTCAAATTGCGGGATGCAGGATGTGGAATTCCAATTTATCAAAGTTGCTCCCCCGTAACTTTGCTTCCTCAATACTCTCGCAATCTTTTCTGACCGTCGATTCTTCTTCACGGCTTCCACCACAGCTGTTGATCTAGCTTCTTCTGCGGATTGCCCAGATCTTGGCGGATCCGTTATCTCTCTTGCATCTTCACTTGCGGATTACTCCTGGGCCGTCAGATTTACATTTGCAGACCCAATCGGTGCCGTCCATTTTTTGCAAAAACTTGTTAAGTCAGAAAACTTGTGTTCTGTGCGGATTGATCAATCCGACCTCCAATCTCTTCGATTCTTTAGTCTAGCTCTCCTATGCATGCATCCATCCTACCCTTCAACGATTCAAGCAAAGATCTAACCATTGAACTAATGATTTCAGAGAAATCTACAGATATTCATGAACACGCCGAAATTGGCTCTGCATAACTACACCACTCAACATATTGCATACATCTAGACACACAATCCTCAGAACACACTGCTAACTTCTATTAAGCAAATAAAAGTAAATGCAGACAACTTTGGTCCTCTTTCAGCCTCCTCAAATATTTACAAGTCGGTACAGACATAGGTTTGCTCGCTTCTCTGCAAAACACAGTTTTACTCCTGAAAGATGGAACCCCTTCTACTCCCCTAAGCTACCTATTTAAACTAAACTGTTAACTCCTACTCTGAGTGGTCCTACAACCAAAACAAACCACTACCAGGCGTGATGAAATGTCCCTATCCAAATAGCTTGTGGCTTGATCTCCCCATAGGGAGTCGTGATCTGTCATCATGCCTATCGCTTGCTAACAAACTACGACTCATCAGACAACCAAAAAAGATTCCTCAGCATGTGACCAACTCATCACATTGCTGGTATACCACTATACCCCTGCAGCATGACTCATCTAGCACTGACACCTATCAGATTAGATCTGCTATCCTATCTAGACTTGCTAGGAAATAAAATACTTTACATGAAAGTTTACAATGGTTTTACAATGAACCCCTCCTTGGGCAGATGTCAAGACCTTAAGGTCTGACCAGAAATTTAGTAGTTGGCCTTGAGAGCTAATTCTCCTGCACCAAGAAGTTGCTAGTCTCTTAGTTTATACTTGCAATAGGTGGATCTCTCCTACCACCAGAGGTCAAAGCAAAGAAACTCTTGATGGAAGGATGTCTCCCATGATCTCTTGGATTTTGAAGCTAAAGTGGAGCTACTCTTTGCTTGCATCTTGGTGCATGTTAAAGGTGTTTGTTCCTTTGGAGAAGAGAGGCTCTATATGAAGTAGAGATAAATGCTATTTATAGAGAAGAATCTACTGGACCCGGGATAGATATAGATAATTTATATTTGGTGTAGAAGGATGATGAGTACAATCCATATGAGAAAGCTTAAAGGTATTATGTATGTGCATGCATCATCGTGAGAGGGTGCGTAGGTTCGTTCAAGAGCATATAATAAAGGACAATGCTAAGATGTTATTTTGCATTTTAGGGAAAGAGGAGGAAGCTGTGAATGGTGATTTTCAGGACGATTTGTCTATGGCCAAAATAGTCGTGATCTTGAAGGAGTTTGTAAATGTCTTCACATATAGATATAATAATTTGAAGTGTATTTTGAAGGAGTGCGGGGAGTTAAGAATTGAGTTGCAGTTGGATGGGAGAGTGGTGAGACGTAGGGTGTATAAGATTAATCCCAAGTATAAAGCGAAGGTTGAGGATACGATGAACGAATTGTTGGATGCAAGTGTTATTCATCCAGTTAAGAAAAGTGAATGGGTGTCCTCAATAGTGTTACCAAAGTTAAGATCAAATAATTTTACTAACAACAAATGACTATAAAAAGGTCAATCAGACTGCTAGGTACATTACAATTAATACTCAGTGGGATTGCGAATGCAACTCCCATAAAATAAAATCTAATTTATGAGATCTAAGACCTAGAATTTGAAGCCTATCATCTAGTAGCAAGAAACAAAGCTGTGAACCATAAAGAAGAAAGAATCAAGAGTTCGAGAGCTTGGAAGAATGTCTCAACTGAGGATAACTGGGGAAAGTGCTCAAGGTCTCCTGGTGCCATTGCTTGTCGATGAGGAGGAGAAGTTGCTAATCTCTTAGTTTATACTTGCAGTAAGGTGGATCTCTCCTACCACTAGAGGTCAAAGTAAAGAAACTCTTGATGGAAGGATGTCTCCCATGATCTCTTGGATTTTGAAGCTAAAGTGGAGCTACTCTTTGCTTGCATCTTGGCGCATGTTAAAGGTGTTTGTTCCTTTGGAGAACAGAGGCTGTATATGAAGTAGAGATAAATGCCATTTATAGAGAAGAATCTATTGGACCAAGGATAGATATAGATAATTTATATTTGGTGTAGAAGGATGATGAGTACAATCCATATGAGAAAGGTATTATGTATGTGGATGCATCATCGGGAGAGGATGCATAGGTTCGTTCAAGAGCATATAATAAAGGACAATGCCAAGATGTTATTTTGCATTTTAGGGAAAGAGGAGGAAGCTGTGAATGGTGATTTTTAGGTCGATTTGTCTATGGCTAAAATAGTCGTGATCTTGAAGGAGTTTGTAAATGTCTTCACATATAGATATAATAATTTGAAGTGTATTTTGAAGGAGTGGGGGGAGTTAAGAATTGAGTTGCAGTTGGATGGGAGAGTGGTGAGACGTAGGATGTATAAGATTAATCCCAAGTATAAAGCGAAAGTTAAGGATACGATGAAGGAATTGTTGGATGCAAGTGTTATTCATCCAATTAAGAAAAGTGAATGGGTGGCCTCAATAGTGTTACCAAAGTTAAGATCAGATAATTTTACTAACAAGAAATGACCATAAATAGGTCAATTAGACTGCTAGGTACATTACAATTAATACTCAGTGGGATTGCGAATGCAACTCCCATAAAAGAAAATCTAATTTATGAGATCTAAGACCTAGAATGTGAAGCCTATCGCCTAGTAGGAAGAAACAAAGCTGGGAACCACAAAGAAGAAAGAATCAAGAGTTCGAGAGCTTGGAAGAATGTCTCAATTGAGGATAATCGGGGGAAGTGCTCAAGGTCTCCTGGTGCCATTGCTTGTCGATGAGGAGGAGAAGTTGCGAATCTCTTAGTTTATACTTATAGTAGGTGGATCTCTCCTACCACCAGAGGTCAAAGCAAAGAAGCTCTTGATGGAAGACTGTTAGGATGAACTAGAGGATTTGGAAGATTGGTTTGTGGTGCATCAATTGCTTGGAAGAGGTTACCCTTTTCTGATATTTGGAGGAAGAGGAAGAGGAATGCCTGTTGTCACTGGAAGATTTGTCGTGGGCTTGGATATGACACTCCTGCAAGTGTCTCATGAGCGGAGGTTGAATGTCTCCCATGATCTCTTGGATTTTCAAGCTAATGTGGAGCTACTCTTTGCCTGCATCTTGGTGCCTGTTTGTAAGCATTGAGTGTTGACTAAATTGTCATTGATGCCGATAGGTGTGTCTTGGTGCCCCTTGAGGAGCCCCTAAGGGTTAAGTAGTTGTCAGTGTCAAAGAAGACCTTTTTACCTTGTCCAAGCCCAAGTCTGAAGCCCTTGAGCCCTTTGGACAATGACAAAAGCCTTGTCTACCCTTTATTGTGTTTAACTTTTCCTAAGTACTATCTATGGTTCCCCAAGCCCACAACCTATGCCCTAATGAGGTCATGGTACCCTAGAAAGTGGCCTTGGTGGGTTGAAAAAGTTGAAGAACTTCAAAGAGGCCAAATGACCCATTCTGTGGTCATTTGTGTTTTAATGAGGTCATGGTACCCTAGGGGAAGTCCTTGAACCCAAAAAACCTATGCCCTAGTACCTTAGAAAGTGTCCTTGGTGGGTCGAAGAAGTTGTAGAACTTCAAAGAGGCCAAATGACCCATTCTGTGGTCATTTGTGTTTTAATGAGGTCACGGTACCCTTGGAGATGGTCATATGTTGATTGGGGTCCCACACACATAAGTTGATGGTCATACATGTCATGGTTGAGGCCCTTATGATGTGGAGCACATCCTTGCTTGTGGTGACTTTGATGACCTAACAACAAACCCTAAAAACTTTTGTCAAGTGGTAAGGTTGACCATTAACAAAAACGAAATAAAAATAATAACCTTTGAACCTTGTCCACACACTAGAACCTGTATGTCTCCTTGCAAAGGTTAAGGTCGGCCTCTTTAAGTGTTGATGAGTATTAAAACAAAAATTAAAATTAATAAAATGTTATTTGACCTTCCCTTGAAGTCGGCCCTAGTTCCATGCATTATCAACGTCAAGTTGGTATATTAATACACAAAAGGTTTACCATAACTGGATAGCCAACGAAGATAACAACTTGTAGAGTGATTGAGGCAACCTACACCTGGTTCTTCCACAGAGATTTTTTTAGGGTTAAAACACTCTGAGTTTGTATAGATTGAGTTCTTTTGGGTACTCAACAGTTGATCTAGTTGATGGTTACTGTTGCATTCTTTACCAATGTTTGATGATAGAACCGAGTCCTTTTACAGTTGATTTCTTTGGGGTTTTATCAGTATAAACAGTTCGAATTTGAGGACATCCACACAGTCTGAATTTGACACTTACTCATCACATACACAGTTCCAATTTTGAAGTCATCTGCAGTATACACACAGTCCTGAATTTTTGAATTCATCTACCGTTATACACAGACCCAAATTTGAGCAGAGGTTGAGGTCCTCTTCAGCACATACACAGTCCGAGTTTGGTCAAAATTTAGTAAGTTTGGAACAGTCCAAGTGACATACTCAGCTAATGAATGAGGTATATTCAGACAAGAAAAGGTATGTATGTATGCACAGTGATATACTCAACCAATGAATGAGATATACTCAAACATGATAATGTATGTACAGTGTTCAGTTAAATGTGTGAATAATAATGAATGTGTATAGTGAAGTGTATGTACACTGATGTACAATAAAATACAGTGATATATGTGTATGTACAGTGATGTACAATAATATACAGTGGTATATTTATATGTACAGTGATGTGTGAGATGACAGTGATACACCTAGTAAATCCATTGTGATGTATATTCTATGATGATGATGCACACATGATGCATACTATGATGATGATGCATACTTATACACAATGATGATGATCATGATGCATACCCTATGATGATGATGCATATTTGATGATCAAGTAGAGCAGAACTACTTGATTAGTGACTGTGTATGATGAGGTGTACAATGATGTACATGAACAGTGTGTGGTAGTGAAATGACTTATCAGTATACAATGATGACTTGGTAGTGATAAGGTACTGAGGTGAGAGCAGAGGTTATCAACAGCAAGTTTAGTGATTGGTTTTGACTGGTCCACAGGTTCAGTCTTCTTCTTCTTCAGGGTGGTAGGGTGGTGCTAGGGCTCACAATCTTGTGAGTTAAGTTGTTGTATCAGCTTGTCAGTTGCAACTGACGAAGCCTAAGGGGTTGTAGCCCCTTCCAATTGTAGCTAGAAAAGTTGTATTAAATTTGTTACCCCAGTTGTTGATGGGTCAAATTTATTGTTTAAAAAGGCTTCCATGGTTTTACCCCCAGGACTTGGGTTTCCACGTCCAAATATTGTGTACTGTGCATTTTGTTATTTTCATGTACATTGATGATATGCTATGATTGGTGATTAGCAACTTGCTCTTGTTTAAAATTTTTAAATTGTGCAAATACTGATTCATCCCCCCTTCTTAGTATTTCAACATTGAGAACGAGGTGATTATCCTAGTAGTGTTTGATGGTGGGCATGGTATGAGTCAAGAAGATCCACGTTCAAGAGCCTCTGTCATTAATGAGGCCAAGCGCCACTAGTCCAAGTAACTGAAGAAGATGGAGAGGGAGTTTTGTGATTCCTCAACAAAGCAATGATATTAACCTTGAATCTCATAATAGATGGGGCACCAAAAAATGAAATGCTTCTCTGTCGCAATCCCTCGTAAATGGTAGCGTAGGAAAAACATGTCTATTTGTGGGGTATGATGAACAACTTCCACTCGAAGTTGGCATGAACTGACTAGGAATTGGTTGAGAGGGATCCTAAGTGAATGCATCCAGTTGTAAAATGTGTAGGCTAGTTTTACAATGAGCTTGTTCCTAAGCTCCATGAAATGCTCTGCATATAAGACCATCTTGGATTTGAACTAGTAGAGTGGAACTAGGGTGGATCTATGCTAATTATGTTAATTTATTGTTTGTAAATATCTTCTCTAATGATCATGTTCAACCCTTGCTTGTTCAACAGGAGTTGGCTATACACATTGTAATGTCCTCTTCTGCTTAGGCATTGAGGACCATCCCGCTAACTTATATGATTCCCATAGGTTCGAGCAGGAACTGACAGTCAGGGAATCAGTTGTGGATTGATGCCATATAAGAAGATCTAGGGCATCATTATTATATCATCATTGGGTAGATGGGGGCCACCAGAGCCAAAGGCCACCTGCATGCATGACATCTGAGCATTATTTCATGATGCATGCACCCGATTGAGTCTCCATGCACCTGCATGCAAGTCAACTGCAAATTCGAAGTTAAAGTGACCTAATTAGGTCAAAAGTAAGGTTATTCTCAGTTGGAAGTTATAAAAGAAAGGTAAAGTGAATGGAGAAACACACATATATGATTATTGATTTGAGGAGTCGAATTGGAGAGCTCGACGAGCTAAGTTGGGGTTGAGTGCATGCTCAGCTATGCTCAGCTAACTGGTGTATTTCGGTAGCGAAATCTATTTGCCCTAGTTCATTATCAAGTTGGATCATCTAGATTCAACACTACTTCATCATCAAGTTCTATTCAGCAGTTGCTTCGAGAGATTGAGTATTCATCCAGTTGGAGGGGTTCTCCATCATACCGTGGTACTGTGGTCAGAGACATCTATTCATTTTCTTCTCTACAGAGGGCATAACTTCTGCATGCTGCTTCTATTCCTCTCAGAACACCCTCATCACCCTTCCCCTGGAAGAAGGGTCTTTTAGCTTGAGTATCAAGCAAGTTATCACTATCTGAAGGGCGTCTTTTTGCATGGGCGAATTCCATTGAGGAGGATACTTATGTTTTAGGCTATTGAGCCACCATTTCTTCTGCATGCTGCTTCCATCACTTCCAGAGGGGCACTATAACCCTAGTACACATCATCTAGGTCTTCATCAGTGTATTATTTATTATTGAGGAGCATCTACAACTTTGGAGGAGGGCACATTCACCTGTGGAGGACGATTTGGCTTATCTCCTTATTTCTCCCTTGGAAGTCTTGTATGCGGGGACCATCCTCCTCATCATCAACAAATCTACATACTGGTATGTACATGCATTAATTTCTCCTATTTTCTAGCATTTCAGTATTATCTAGGGCATAGTTCTACATGCAAATGCATGCATGCAGAGATCAGGGTTTGCTTTCATATTCTATTGACGTATAAGCCTACTAGCCATCTATAGCACACAAAGAAAAAGAAAAATATCAGTTTGGGATAATACACACATCTAGAGAGTATTTGAATGAGGAAAGTTTGAAATGGACAAAGTTTATTTACTAACAAATATCTAACATATTCTAATCTAGGACAAGTAATAAATAAATAAGAATATGATAAATGATTGAATGATTTACAATGAGCTTTATGACAATGTATATACACATTGACTAGTCATGTGGTTGATACCTTATACATATTTATGCTTATTACATTGCCTTCCCCTTTAGAAATGCTTTTTCCTCAAAGCATATTTATGAGAAAACTTTATCTCTTGGCCTGGCTTTAATGCCTTCTCATGATTCTTTGTTCTTGACTTGGTCATGGTTGAGGCATGAGACAATATGATCTTCTAAGCGATGTGCAAAACTATCTAATTATAAATGTGGGCTTGAACACCCTAATTTGATCCTTTGTGGAACATTGTGTTTGTAAGATTTCTAGGATGAACTTTTATTACAAGACTCAATTGTACCAGCCTCAATATTCTTTAGAATTTAGGTCAATTGTTTTTGTTAGTAGCGATGTTGATACATTGATTAGTTAAGGAATCAACGCTTGTAGTTTGTGTGTAGATAAGGTGTCCTTATAGCATGAGTGTGCCTTATCATACTTACATGTTTAGAGAAGCTCATTGTATGGTGCAAAGTAGATATGGAAGTTGAGTTTGACATAAAGGACATTGGCATGATGTAGTACTTCTTGGGTTTGGAGGTCTTTGGTAGAGATCACGAGAGATATTCCTTGGGAAGGGTAAGTATTTAGTTGAGATCCTAAAGAGGTTTAAGATGGAAGACTGCAAACATATGGCCACACCCATGATCACTAATTTGAAGAAGGTAAGAACTTCATATACAAAGATGGTGGACCCTGTGGTGTATAGGTAGCTAATAGGTTTCTTTTTGTATTTGGTTAATACCATATTGAATATTTGTTTAGCAGTGAACACCTTGAGCTAGTTCATGGTGGCGTTGAAGTAGGAGCATTGGGTAGCAACGAAACATGATCCTTAGATACTTAAGGGGCGTGGTGGGGTATGGTATGAGATATCTTGGAGATGGTGAAGTGAAGTTGTTAGGGTATATAGATTAGATTGGGTAGGTAGTGAGTGCATCAGACAAGAAGAACACCTCAAGGTGTTCTTTTAGCTTGGGATCAATGATGATATCTTGGTTTAGCAAGACGTAGAATTTTGTGGCACTTAGCTCAACTGAGGTAGCCGCCAATACTGTTAGTTGTGAGGCCATTTGGCTTCACAAGTTGCTTGTAGGATTGTTTGATTAAGAGTTGAATCCCATAGTGGTTTGTTGCATTGTTTTAAAAATCTGGTGACTCAGACTTGGACTCGGTCGAGCTGACTGAGTTGAACCAAGCTGAATCGACCTGTAAATTGTTCTGGTGACCGGTTCTTTACCGAAATGGTCGAATCGATGTCCAACTTGGCCGCTTCGGTATCTAACCACTCAATTCGCCCGAGTCACGACCTGAATCGACTGAGTTAGTCTGCATTGGCGCGTGTGCGTGGACAGTGGTTGTTTTCGAGTTCCCTTCTCTACGGTTCTACCTTGGATTGACTATGGTTGATTTCGAGCTCTCTCCTCTCTATCCCTAAAGCTCCTTTATATCGCTGCGAGGACAGACACACAGTACACTTGTGGTTCTCCTCTCCTCAATCCGCGCATCGATGATTTGGCAGACATTTGTGGCTCTCCTCTCCTCTATCCGCATGATGACAAAAATAGTGAAGGGTGATCAACGACACTCAGCGGAGAGCGAAGGGTGATCGATGACACTCAGCTGAGGGGGAAGGGCGATCGACGGATTTCAAATTATATGTTAATTTTTTATATGCTATAAACCTTTTTTAAACTTTTATATTATAAATTATAATATATTATTGATTAAATGTTATTTATTATATATATAATAAATATTAATTAATTTTAATATATTTACAATATATTAAATAATATGTTATATAGTAATATACCTTGTTTTAAATTTTTATGTTATAAATTATAATATATTATTTATTTAATGTTTTTAACTTTTATATATATTACTCATTAAATTCAAATCGTCCGAGTCATCACCGATTCATTACCGAGTCCGAGTCCGAGTTGACCCTCGATCGATTCCGAGTCCAAATCCGGGTTTTAAAACATTGATTTATTGTGATAATCAAAGTTGTATCAAACTCTGAGAATCCAGTGTTTCATGACAAGTCGAAACACATATACGATTGATCAAATATCACTTCATACGAAACAAGTTTCAGAAGGTAGCAGTAAGGCTAGATCAAGAGGTAGCTGATATTTAGACCAGGCCCTTAGCAAAAGGGAAGTTTGAAGCATTCAGAGACAAAGTTTGTTTGGTGGATAATTCCTTTCTCTCTAAGAGAGAATGTTGAGAAATGTAGCTCAGACATGAACTTCTTGCATAGGCTCAATATGAACGTGCAGGAAGTGGTTTGAGAAAAGTAACCACTTCGGAAAAGTGGGTAGTTAAATCTGTTTTGTAATTTACTTTTGGAAAAGGTGAAAAGTCTTATGTTTCACATTTGAGTCTAATAAAGTGTATTTATTATTTAATATATTGTTGACTTGGACTAGGATTTAATCTCAACCATCAGTCTCAAGATGAGATTAGGGTTTTGGTAGATTGGATTTTTTTACAAAGCATAAATACAAACAAGATAGTAAGATTCGGACACAGTTGAACAATTGAGCAGGTAAAGCAACCAAAGGAGAGAAAACAGAGACAGTAGGAAGAGGATTGACCAATAGTTAAGAAGGTGGAAGAAGCAATATGTACAACAACACAGATTTGTACAATCTGTACAAAGCTGTAAGGATTTGTACATCAGGCTGTATAAGGCCATACAGCTGCTGCCTTCGTTTTATGTGCAGGCCATACCTTCTCAGCAGCTCGCAAGGTCAGTTCTAGGGTGATTTGAATGGGCTGTACAGCTGCTAAGTTTCAGCAGTTTGTGGAGGTTTCTTTGTAAGCTTTGATTAAGGAATGAAAAGCTGATTTTGAAGTGAAAAGCTGATTTTGAAGGAGCTGTGTATGTGCGAATTTATTTTATGCTTCCGCTATTCACTGTTTCCAGCTATTGTGTAATTGATACTATGTTCAAAATTGAATTTCTGCATTATTTAAATTTTGTAATTAATTGATCAGATTTAGAACATAAGGACAATAGGTCTCCTAGTCTAGGGAAAATTCCAGATTTGTGGATCAGGTGGATTGTATGGTGGGAACCCTTAGCAAACATGGTTAAATAGATCAACAATATAGTGAAGCAATGAATTACTACCATATTTGAAAATTTCTGGCTGAAAACCTTCTTTGCTTGTTGCTTTGTTGGTGTTCATTTCCCAATCCCCTGTCGGATATGCAACCCCTAGAAAATTTGACATAAATATGTGGGGGAGGTAACAACGACTTGGTTTAAATTCTGTAATTTATTTGATCAGATTAAGAACATAAGGACAATAGGTCACCTAGTCTAGGAAAATTTCCAGATCTGTGGATCAGGTGGATTGTATTGTGGAAAACCTAAGCAAACATGGTTAAATAGATCAACAATATAGTGAACCAATGAATTAATACCATGTTTGGAAATTTCTGGATGAAAACCCTCCTTGTTTGTTGCTTTGTTGGTGTTCATTTCCCAATCCCCTGTCGGATACTGTTGTGATCTCCAAGGTCACATGGCATTCAAAGATAGCCATTAAATATACACGCATAACTAGAAAGATGAGAAAATGGGGAAGGGTACCCAATTGCTTTATTACTCTGTTTGAACATATATTTATACAAAGATATGGGAGATTGGAGCAGTTACACCCGATCCAACTAATCACCCATTTAAGGTGTATTTTAATATATCATTACATAAATATGATGACAGTTAAGGGCCCAAAGGGACCCCTCAACATCTTCCCCACCCCAAAACTCTTCTTCGTCCCGAAGATAACAAGAAGTATGCAACAATATCCTGGGACTTTGCTCCTGTCTAAGTAGTCCTTACTGTGCATCGAACATGCATACTGGTTTGCATAGGTAACTCAGCCGCAATAACCACTAGCTGGATAGGAAGACACACATGTACAAGGATTTACTGTGACCTGTTACTCTTCAGCCCCAATCTTCAATCTGGTAGGTTCATATGTAGCTCGTGATTCTTCAGTACTGGCTCACCCTATCCCTACACAACACTCTACAGTGTGAGCATCTTACCTTCTGTGCTTTGCCCAATGGCAACCTACCATTTATCCACCTTCTAGCGTTCGAGCTCACAACCTAGGGACTGCTTCTCCAATTTTGCACCAAGGGGCTCAATCAGCTCAAGTGTTCTCACATCATCATCTTGTCATTAAGCTCTTTTATGTGTGTTTTTCTATTGTCTTTTGCTTGAATGTCGTTTTTGCTAGTGAGGATTGATAATGCCTGCAATTTTCATAATTTTTCCTTCTCATGTGCATGATCTTTTGATTTCTCTGCTGGTCATGGTCGACTGCTTTGGGATTGACTTAAAAAAATGACCTGACTTGTCTTACAAGAGTCAGCTAGAGACTGACTTCATTACAAAGGTGGAGGGGATCTCTTTCCTTGAAAAAGACTCATGTTTCATCCCCTCTATCCTTTAATTGACTTCAAAAATATAAAATAGAGTTATTCATTGGCTAGTGACTCAATTGACTTAGGTACAAACTCGTCGACAAGACTCTAGCTACATAAATGGCAGCACGACCAAATATAAAACTCAACTAATGAGTAGTCAACTAGTTTAACATCAACCTTGGTTTACAATCGACTATATGATGCAGGAGCATTAGCTCTCAAGGGCAACTACTAAATTTCTGGTCAGACCCTAAGGTCTTGACATCTTCCCAAGGAGGAGTTCATTGTAAAACCATTGTAAACTTTCATGTAAAGTATTTTATTTCCTAGCAAGTCTAGATAGGATAGCAAATCTAATCTGATAGGTGTCAATACTAGATGAGTCATGCTGCAGGGGTATAGTGGCATGCCAACAATGTGATGAGTTGGTCACATGTCGAGGAATCTTATTTGGTTGTCTGATGAGTCATAGTTTGTTAGCAAGCGATAGGCATGATGGCAAATCATGACTCCCTTCGTGGAGATCAAGCCACAAGCTGTTTGGACAAGGATGTTTCATCATGCCTGGTAGTGTTTTGTTTTGGTTGTAGGACCACTCAGAGTAGGAGTTAACAGTTTAGTTTAAATAGGTAGCTTAGGGGAGTAGAAGGGGTTCCATCTTTCAGGAGTAAAACTGCGTTTTGCAGAGAAGCGGGCAGACCTATGTTTGTACCGACTTGTAAATATTTGAGGAGGCTGAAAGAGGACCAAAGTTGTGTGCATTTACTTTTATTTGCTTAATAGAAGTTAGCAGTGTGTTCTGAGGATTGTGTGTCTAGATGTATGCATTATGTTGAGTGGCGTAGCTATGCAGAGCCGATTTCGGCGTGCTCATGAATATCTGTTGATTTCTCTAAAATTGTTAGTTCAATGGTTAGATCTTTGCTTAAATATTTTAAGGGTAGGATAGATGCATGCATAGGAGAGCTAGACTGAAGAATAGCAGAGATTGGAGGCCGGATTGATCAATCCGCACAGAACACAAGTTTTCTTACTTAACAAGTTTTTGCAGAAAATGGACGGCACCGATTGTGTCCGTAGGTATAAATCTGACGGTCCAAGAGTAATCCGCAAGTGAAGATGGGAGAGAGATAACGAATCCGCCAAGATTTGGGCGATCCGCAGAAGAAGGTAGATTGACGCCGCGAAGAAGAATCGACGGTCGGAAAATATTGCGGGGAGAGTATCGTGGAAGCAAAGTTGCGGGGGAGCAACTTTGAGAAATTGGAATTTCACATCGCGCATCCTGCAATTCGAGTTGCGGAGGAGAAATTGCGGAGGCGGAATTGCGGAACGCAATTTGGGGAAAACAGAGATCCCGCATCCCGCATCCCGCATGCGAAAAGGCAGATGCGGAAACGGAGTTGCGGAAAGGCGGTTGCAGAGGCAAAGTTGCGCGAAGGTAATTTTAAAGCAGAATTTGGCCTTTGGGGCTAAATTTGGCAGTCCTAGTAAGTATAGGAGCTTGAGGATCTTGGAGGTGTTGGTTGGGGTTGGTTGTGATTGACCCACCTGCACCACTATAGTTTACAATTGACCATATTGCAAAAGATACTATAAAACTTATACTTATTTCTACCACAATGTGAAATTGACCAGACCATACCCAAAAAATATTAAACACATGCTTTTGCTCGACTTTACAGTTCATCACCCAATATTCTCTTAAAAATTAATAACTTATACAAGCGAAGTCGACCATTATACGATAACCCTTAGATGATGTTTTCAACAAATCATACGTCAAATATTATGAGATAGTTCGACCATAAAACACAGTCATATATATGAAAATAATAATAAACGGTTGGTTGCTCCAGGTCTATGGCACTTTGGTGAATGGAAAGTTTGTCAATGAATAGACTGTTGTAGTCGACGAATTACTCTGGTCGACGGATGATATGTTGTAGTCGAAGGGTGATTATTTATGCACAATGTTTCAGTCAGTTGAATAATGAACTTCTGGTCGATGCAAGATATTAATTTATTGATGTAGTAGTTGGTCGATAGGTTGCTTGCGGATCAAATGCTTTGGCAGATGGGCTATTGCTCTGGTCGAAAATTGATAGTATGAACCAACCAATACAATGCTTGAACTGGTGTATCCAAAGGTTTTATGTTCCTTCTTCAAGTAGTTGTTGATCCATGAAGTAGACTACCAAATTCATAGTATACCAGGCAACAACAACATCCACTATGTAGTGCTTGCGAGAAGCTATAATCAGAAGGTTTTGAATAACGACCACCAACCAATCTATTTGTTTAATGATCCATTGTTGAAAAAATTGGCATTGACAGAAAATTGACATGGATCCAGAAAACATCTTCTCGACAACATTAGTGAAAGAATTGTCAAACCACGACAAACATTAAAAAACACAAAAGATATATATATTTTTTATAATTTTAAACATATAAAGCAACAACAACATCAGATAAATACATTGGCACATAAATATGGAGAAAGCACTAATATATATCATGTAGTGGATGCCAAATAAAAAATGATACATCAAAGTCGATACTGAAAGTCTGAATTCTGATAGTGATAGCTATCCAATAGTACTCTAAAGTGGACAACCGATGGTCCAATACAAACTGACATCACAAAAAGTCACAAAACTAGCAGCCAACTATTTGTCTCTGATATCAATGCACTCGTCCCATTTTACAAGAAAATATCATGGGTTGTTTGCCAAGCCTGCCCCTAGCGGTAGAAAGTCCTGGCCTTGCACTAGATGTCAAACGGTGAGTGGTGGGTGCCAATGTGGGACTAGATACATCGACCAATGTAGAAGGTGGTGTTGATGAAGGCACATCATCCTCCATGAAGTCCTCAAGTCACTCCTCCTCTTGCCCTTGTTGTTGCTACTGCTCCTGCTCCTCTAACCATGCAGGTGCCTCCTCCATGATAGGAAGCTTAGTCTCCACTCGCCACTTGGATAATACATCAATATTGTCCAAGGAAATGGCATCCACATCGGGTGCCTTCTCCACTTGGCTCATCCATTGTCAGAGATTGTAATGGACATACACCAAGTCATTTAGGCGTGGGAAATCCAACCTGTAAGAGGGTGATAAAAAAATTTAACGAGTCTTGACTCTTGAGGCTTAAGGGAAACAATATGAAAGAGGATCTTAAATTACAATGAATTTAATTGCTTTGTTCAAGTTCTTGCCTGGTGCGTTTCTTTGAGTGTATTTTTTCATATACACTCCAATTACACTCACATCCAGAAGAGCTACAAGTTTGGTTTAGGACTTAGATGGATTTTTAAAAAAAAATTGGTGCCCTTGCACCATATGTTCTCCACCAAACACCTACAACAAGCAAGAAAGAAAGAGAATTGGATTACATAATTCAAATTTTAACTTTCAAATAAAATGATAAAAAATACAATTAAAATTTAAAAATTTGAAGTTTTAAATAAATTCAAATTTGTAATCATTTTCTTGGCATCAAAACGATCCTTGCATGGATAACATCGGCATAGCCAAATAGTCCACTAGCCTTCGGATGCATCTCCATCTCGTGAGTAATACTCGTGCGAGTCTCAATATCAGGTACCATCATGCGATAAGCCCTTCCAACACCTCGCCATCAAAATCAAATTTACACTTGTAGGAAATGGCGGGGTTGAGGAAAAGTGCAGCTGCATGAATGGGTCAATGGAGCATCCCGATCCACTGGGTATCTATCAAATCCAATAGCATCATGTGTCTATTGTATCTAGGGATACCCTTCCCCACATAATAAGACCGAATAGTCTCTTTGGCCCTATCAATGGCCTCATACAAATAGCCCAGAGCGAACTTATCACCGTCAACTAATCTCATAACCTTTACCAAAGGTTCATTGATTGAGTACACGTCCTCCACTCTCGCTCAAAAGGAGTCTGTGTACACCAATCTAACGATGGCTTTCCCATTCTCGATTCTGCTATATGTTCAATCATGCCACTCATCACAAACAAACATTTGCTTAAGCTCAAACTGAACTTGAAGCAATGAATGGTTCAAGACCTAAGGCACCACATGGTTCAAGACCATGGTTCAAGACCCAAGGCACCACATGCAAGGGTTTCAAAGACTCTTTCAAAGATATCATATAATATTAAACAAGATACTTTCCATGGACTTCAAGCCCATCACATAGGACTCCATCGCCAAGTGATGAGGGCATCATTACCAAAGATTCCATCATATCAAATGCTCCAACAATCATGGGCTTACAAACCACCATATGTATGGATTCCAAGACCCAAATCATTAATGACCACATCATCACCTTTAAGGGGACAAGGACCATTAAACCATTAAATGTGGGTCAAGGGCTTCTTCAAGGCTTCTTCATCAAGCAAGGGGCTTCATAGGCTTCTTCAACCACCTCAACCACACCATGAGACCTCCAAGGGTCAAGATCCATCATGACATCAGCTGTGGGGTTGTTAGATCTTCCCCTGGGGTACCATGACCTCAATAAAACACAAATGACCACTGAAAGCGTCATTTGGACTCTTGCAACTTCTTCAACCCACCAAGGACACTTTTATAGGGTACTGGGGCATACGTTGTGGTACTAGGGAACCAAAGAAACAACTAGGGAACCGTAAAACTTCTTTGGTGTACTTAAACACTCTATTGGGTGTTTAGGGATTGTCATTGCCCCAAGGGCTCCAAGGGCTTCAAACTTGGGCTTGGACAAGATCAAAAAGTCTCCTTAGACATTGACAGTTACTTAACCCTCAGGGGCTCCTCAAGGGGCACCAAGACATGTTGGCATCAATGAGTATACACTGTTGGCATCAATGACAACTTAATCAACAGAAAAATGACAATAAAAAAGGAATTTAGATATTAAGCATTCTTTTCCGTAAAAAAAAACCCTCACATTGTTTCATGGGGTTGAATATCATTGCAAAATGACAAAACTAAGAGGCAAAATGTAGGCATGCAAAGAGGATAAGCAAACTTGCATAAATCTATGGAAAAAATAGTAGAAACATCTAGGAATTTAAATACATACCTAAGATTGGAAAATTGGAAATTTCAACACTAGTTGGCAAATGAGGTTGAATCCTTATTCTACGAAAAAATCCTTGATGGTGATGATGATGTCTGCTTAGCTACCTCCATAATGATTGATGATGACTACAATCCTAAGTTACCAGAAACTTCTAGGAAGGGGAGGGGAAACTTCGTTCCCCGTTTCAGAAACTTAAACGGAGGGGATACGGCTTGGAAACGCCATTGAAACGTTTCCAAGCCGTATCTAAAAATTAGAAACGTTTCCATTCCGTTTCCAGCTGTTTCCTGAAACGTCTGAAACGTTTCCAAGCCGTATCTAAAAATTAGAAACATTTCCATTCCGTTTCCAGCTGTTTCCTGAAACGTTTCCAGAGTTTCCAGCCGTTTCCTTAAACGTTTCTAGTAGTTTCCTGGTTTTCTGAAACGTTTCAGCTGCTACAGGGTAAGTTTTTGACTAGAAATATTGATTTTTTGACATGAAAATAAACAAATAAATAACCCCAAAG
This sequence comes from Pseudotsuga menziesii, assembly GCA_001517045.1. Taxonomy (NCBI): domain Eukaryota; kingdom Viridiplantae; phylum Streptophyta; class Pinopsida; order Pinales; family Pinaceae; genus Pseudotsuga; species Pseudotsuga menziesii. The sequence continues at coordinate 98,708 of LPNX010507043.1, read as the reverse complement.
GCAAACTATAAAACCATAACCCTAAATTGAACCTCAAAACATAGATATAAAGCCTCAAAGCTTATAAATCAAGAGCAAAACCTTAATCCTAAATTGGTGAATGGTAATTTGACATCTTATGTCTCACTGATTGTGTTTCATTGTAATTTTCCAAAATTGATAGAGGCTTACCATTGGTTCAAAAAAGCATTGATATGTGGACATTCTATTGTATCAAATGCTTGTTTACTATAGTGATAGTTTCACAGCCTAGTGTCGAAGTACAATGACTTTTTTCTTTTCTTTTCAGTTTTTTTGCCAATTCCTCACAACTTCGTTTTAAATAAACCCCAATGACTTGCGTATGTGATAAATCAACTTGCATATCAAAATTGATACAATGGCACCTTTAGCCATACAAAATAGCGTACTACATTTATGAAGGGTTACATAAACCAACACATATTTCCAATAATCTTCCAACAAACTTCAGTTTTCTTCTTTTCCTTTTTGAATTAGTATGAACCCTTGACCTATGGCCTTATTTACTCCATTGCTAGTACACTCATATCCCTATCCTTATGTTGTGGAGAGAATTATGATGGTGCGTCGTTTAGCCAGTTCTCCATAAGATGTGCATGTGATATTTTAATCTTATTTCAAACATTTTTATTAGTATAAACGATAAAACATAAACAACATATCCAAGGAAACTCATTGGTGTCTAGAGATAGTATTATTGCATAGAGTGCAATATTGCATGTCATCACACTCACACCTAAGTTGCACTAAAACATGAGCTCACTTATTTATACTTGTGTGCTTAATTAATCCCCTTAAAACATGGTTGATTATGTCAAATTTGAATATCCAAGTCGGTTGCAAATCATAGACAATCCTATGAATTTAGGCCCTTTAAGAGCTAGTCAGTTAGTCACTTTTGGAACTAGTCGGTTGGTCAATTGACTCTCACTCGCCTAGTTGATTGTCTCGTCAGTGAGTGGACCAACCTAAATACAACATAGTTGAGTTTGTCTTACATACAATCTCAAATTTTAGCACTTTTCTAGAGGTGTAAACAACGTAGTATTTGTTAGATTGTAACATTTGGATACGTCCATAAAGTAATTTTAGTGTTTGAAATCGATGTTTAGAAGTAGTTGACATGTTCCTGTTTAAATGCTTGCCAGCGGGTGACTTATCTATGGCACTTGAGATAGAAGAATATTGTTTAAGACAATATTTGAGTTTGTTGATTTTAATTGTTATAAATGAAATAACTACCTTTAAATCTAATTGATGAATGGTAGTCTAAAGTATGTATGTCTCATGGCCTTTTTGATATATATAAGTCTGCTGCCGTTTCCTTGCCGTATCGTATCCCACATTTTTCAAAATTTGTGGTATCCGTTTCCCTCCCTGTATCCGTATCCGTTCCCTTATCCGTTTCAGTGCAACTTGGCTACAATCCCTCTCCCTTCTCCAAAATAAACAAACTCAAACTAACAAAAAAAACTCCAAAATTTCCTTAAAGGCCGCGACCCAGCTGATGAGCCGATTTTTTTCCATCGTGACCCAATGTTTGCAAAAAAATCAATATTGCGTGGCACGATTTTTTTAAGGCCTGAAAAAGCTGCGAAAAATCGGGACATTGCTGATTTTCGTCGATTTTTTCCACTATTAATCCACCTTTTTGTTCTATATTTTTGATATGTTAGTACAAAAACTAGTGTCAAGATTGTGTGTGATGAAAAAATCAAGTCACCACAACGATAGATAAATCCATGTGAAAAGTTAAGCAGCAATATTGTATACCATCAGGACGAGGAAGACGAGCATGTTTAGACTCCTCATGATTGTGATAATTAGGACCAGGCAGCTAGGTTGACATAAACGTGATAACTCTCAAGATTTGAGAGACTACCAAAAATTCCATTACTCTACACCATAAATGTAATGTGTAGAATATCTTACTATGCCGAATAAAAGGGCAAACTGTCCACAAGACAATGGTAAAAAATGTCAACAATGAAAAGAATCTCACTTATATAATCCTTATCTTGCCCAAGTTTTAGAAGAAGCACTCGCAACAACATATTAGAACTTACAGACTTCCACGCACTTGACTCCATTAGTCAATGGTTGAAGAACTTTCCAGATGAGTAATGTTCCAACCGCAGACTTTTTTTGTCGACAAACTGCGTTAGATGGTGGAACAGCGGGTCAACAGGCTAGGAGGAGTTCAACTACTGCAACGTTGAATGGCCAACACGATATTCTTTATTCCTTGAGCAATTCTTCACCAAAAAGCAATGTCAATGCTAATGATGATTTTCAAAATCTCTTTTATAGAAACTTACTTCAACACCCACATTCAACAATTGTGAACTTTACACATTATTATGTAAACATAAAAATGTTTTTTTCACCTTAACAATGTGCCATGAGAAATGATTGGCGTTCTGGTCGATGGTGGGTTACTCTAAGTTCTAACTATCAACGACACTTTTGCATTGAGATTACTGGTCGAATATCATACTCGGTCGGCGAACACTTAATGGTCGACTATGGAGATTGATTGACGAACTATCGATCGATTGAGTGTTGAAGTCGTTATGCGTCTCAACCTTCAAATACTAATCGCTACATATATTTGGTCAACTAAGGCTTTGGTCGATGGAATCATGATCGATGGATACTCTGGTTAGTGAATACATAAAAGGAATCATAACACTTAACTCACATCAATCTGCTTGTGATCATACGTGGCCCTTTTATTAATTGATGATCAAATTATCTAATTGCGGAGTATTACATGATAAACATTTATTAAACTCTTCTGTCAACACACGACCAACTAATTCGTAGTCGATTGCTTGATATAAGTTAACCAACAATTTGAACAATTGATTAGTTCATCCCTTTAGATATTCGTGAGCATATCTATTCCATGAGAAGCACTGTGGTCTTCATTTTGTTTCTTGCAAAAGAATATTCAACCACATGTGGGAACAACACCTATCAACAAGCAACCTTCCTCAATCTTTCAAGCAACATTAAGCATTTTGTCTTGCAGGTTTCTTCATCTCATTCTCAACTCATTCAGGTTCGAACTGCCTCCATCCGCTGCTGTCGTCACCCAGACTGGACAGAGGAGGCAACGTCGCCAATGTTGTGATATCCAAGGTCACATGACATTCAAAGATAGCCATTAATTATACACACATAATCAACGAGACGAGAATATGGGGATGGGTAACCAACTGCTTTATTACTCTGCTTGAACATATATTTATACTAAGATATGGGAGGCTGGAGCGGTTAAACCCGCTCCAATTAATCACCCATTTAAGGTGTATTTTAATATACCATTACATAAATATGATGACAGTTAAGGGCCCAAAGGGTCCCCTCAACAGATATCCAACTATGTGGGGGAGGTAACAAGGACTTGGGGTTACCTAAAAACATCATAAAGGGTGGTTGTGTGTGAAGAAATTCAATGACTTAATATAAAATTTCCCATTTACACATTATGTCAAAACTTGATCTATCTAGGGTTTATGATTAAAAATTATATCTTAATTTGAAATATAAATCACAAAGATCAAGAAATTTCCAAGACTGAAGCACATCTTTCATACATGAATACACAGATATTTTGGTCAACAGACCGGGCAAAACCCCAACTCCTGGGGAAAACCCTAGAAAGAGAAATTATCATTAAAGGAGAAACTCATAATTTTTTCCAACAACACAGAAAAATGATTCTTCTGACCCTTACAGACAAAATTCCCAAAATCACTTCTACAACAAATTACCTCGAATTCTGTGCTAGCCGTACTATACGGTCTGCTATACCTTCACATATGCGAGCACGAGATGTATCGATTCTGCACGTGTGGACTGTACAGAATCTACAGATTCTGTACTTTTTTTGCTGCCTTGGGATTCGTGCCCAACCTATAATAAATGCCATGTTAGACTGCTGTATAGTGCTGCTTCGAAATCTGTACCTCACACGTGTTGTATGGATTTTGACATGCTCCAATTAATGTGGTTGTACCTTGCTGCTACTTGCATTGGGAATTGTGCCCATTCTAGGGTATTTCTTTCTCCTTCAATCTCAATCTTCTCTCTCTCTCCTCATTAATGGTGGTGTCTAATTTGTCCTTTAACCCGAGTTTTATACTTTACATTCTGTAACTATCTCATCTAACCAACTTAATCTTATGGTTGAGATGTCTTTTACAAAATCTAGGGTTCTCACTTAATGCACTCTAATTTAATAATAACTCACTTTAATTATTAAATATCTTTTAAGTGAGACCTAATACAATAAAGTACAAAACATCATTTATTTATATATAAGTCACTTTTATACATAAATGTACATAATGAACAAATCACATGTCCTCTTTATCACACAACACCCAAAACTATAAAGAGGACCTTCAAAGTTAATTTTTCAACACTCCATTTTAACGACGAAGGTCCGCAACACTATTTCCATCTCCGACCCCTGCAACAGGTCGCTCCTGCTCTAGAATCAATCTCGGAAACAGATGCTCTACCTCGAACTGAAACTCTGAAGCCTGAGACTCGACCTGAGTCTCATCCAACTGCTCATATGCACCATCACTTGACTGGCTGAGCGTTTTGCCAGTGCTCTGCAGAGAGTCACTCTCCTCTTCAGGTCCATATCTATCAAATGCGGCATTATCCTCATCCTTTGACTTTGATAGCCACCCTCTTGATCCTGCTCCTAGTCATGCAATCTGCTCTTTCAGGACATACAGTCTATCCCTGCGATCACCCAATAAGATGGTGGTACCAACTGGCTCATCTCTCCGATACAGAAAGACATGGCCAGACCTGATCATCATGCCATAGCCTTCATCCTCAAAGGATGAAACTGAGAGTTTGCTGACTCTCATCCGAGGTACAAGCAATACTCCATGTATATCGAGGAACTCTCCAAGGTCTAGTTGGAACCTAATAGTTCCAACTCCTCGTATAGCAATCTGGGGACTATCAACATCTGCCTGAATGAAGTGTCTCGGTCCCAACGTTGTGATCACTTGAAAAGATTCATACATTCCAGTCATATGTCTGGTTCCTCCACACTGTCAACAACCCAAACATTCTCAAAGGATGAACTTCCTATACTGGAATCAATTCAGACGAGAAAACTCTTGCTTAAACTTCGTGGCATATTCTTCTACTGCTGCAGAGGATGCCATGTCTCTTTCAATCTTCACAATCTTTTTCTCTTGACACTTTGAGGCATAATGCTCCATTTGCCCACAATGGTAGCACCTGATCTGACTGAGGTCTTTCTTCTTCTTATTTGTCTTTGCTGCAAGGGCTACATTATGCTCCACCTCCTCGCTGACTTGCCCACCCAAAGGTCCTTCTCAAATATCCTCTTGGGTGAAATCATCCCACAACTTGGACTAGTCCAGAAGTTTCTCTCTGCCAACAATACATTTGACAAGAAACTCCCATCTCTTGGTGAAGCCTTTCAGGGCTATCCTCACCAACTCTGAGTTTGAGATGGTCTCTCCTACCGCAACCAACTCGTCTTTGACCGAAGCCACACGATGAA
>LPNX010507043.1:53480-75710 GCA_001517045.1 Pseudotsuga menziesii | reverse complement strand
TATATATATATATATATATATATATATATATATATATAACGTATCCTACGTGTCCTGATTCCGTGGGTCACCGTGTCCGTGTCGGACTCTCGTATTTTCGTGTCCTTCGTGTCCCGTGTCCCCGTGTCAGGTGACTTAGGATCCAGGTCTTCCTGGAAAAGTCATCGATGAATGTGACATAATACTCATATCCTGTCAAAGGGTAGATGATATGGGACCACACAAATCTGAATGAATCAACTGAAGCACTCCCTCTGATCTGGAATCACTGCTTGGAAAAACAGTCTTGGTGTACTTTCTTAAAGCACACCCTCTACAAACACCACTCGGCTATGTGCTGAACTTTGGCATACTTGTAGTCATCTCTCTCAGCATCCTCAAAGCTGGATGGTGAAGGTGGGCCATTCTCCTGTGCCATAACTCACACAACTCACTGCTGCTCTGAGTGTGTGACAGTGCATGATGTGGCTTGAAGAGAAGCTTGTACAGTTTCCCGCATCTGACTCCAATCGCACATGAATCAGATGGACCTGCTGCCTTGGGAAAGATGTGAACTTTCCCATCAAGGACATATACACCAAAGCCTCTGTCCTCAATCATGGAAACTGAAACAAGGTTCTTCTTGAGCCCAAGGACATACAATGCATCTCTCAGAAACATAGGTTGCATGGACTCCCTGTCAAAACAGACAGTTCCATGCCCAACTACACTCACCATTGTGTCATCTCCCAATACAACCTCCAACTCCAAGTCTATCTCTGACATATCTGAAAACATATCACGATCACCTGTCATATGACTGGAGGCTCCACTATCAATGTACCAAGTGGAGGAAGTAGTGGCAGCACTCAATGAATGCCCAACAATCATGGAATGCTTCATGTGGTCCTGAAAGTCCCTGCTGGTGAAAGAAGATGCTCTCTCAACACTAACACTTGCAAAGAGAGAAAAGTCTCTCTCAAATCTTGCAACAAACTCATCAATCTTTGCTGAAGCTGCTGTTTGTTGTTTCTTCTTCTTCTTGTTTGGACACTGCCCAACATAGTGTCCAAACTTCTGACATGCAAAGCATTTCATTTTGCTCATGTCCTTCTTCTCCCCATCATGCTGTTTGGCCCCATCCCAGGAACCCTTCTTGAACTTCTTTTTCTTCTTGCCCTTCGCTGCTAATGAACATTCTCCTCCTCATCTCTGTGATGTGATGAACTGCCCTGTAAGTATCCTCTCCGTGTCTCTTCCTGTGTGAGATCATCCCACAATTGATCCCATGTGGGCATGTTATCCCTACCAATGATAGTTTGCACAAACACGGTCCACTGCTGAGTCACACCATTTAACGCTGTATGCACCATCTCAGCATTCCCTATCACCTCACCTACAGTTGCAAGCTCATCTCTTACCTGTGTGATCTTGGTAAGATATGAAGCTATGCCTTCCCCTTTGCTCATGTGAACATTCTTCAACTTCTCCCTCAACACCATCTTCCTGTTTTCATTCGAACTCTGGTAAAGATTGGTTAAAGCTGTCCACATCTGAAATGCATGATCTTTTGCTGATATGTGAGGGATTACATGATCCTTCACGGCATCAAGTATAACCCTCCTTGCCCTCACATCCCTCTTCATGAAGGTTACCTTATCAACTGCATCAGTAGGTACTACTACAGGATTAGCAGTTGTACTGTGAACTATATCCCATAGTTCATTTTTTCCAAGTATCAAGCTAATTCTAGCTTTCCATGAGCTAAAATTTGTAGCCCCATCTAACTTGTCTTCAACTCTAAGACCAAACACCATGGCTACAACCTGTAACTTCAAGCAAGCTGTTCAAGAATTTCTTCTCTCCAAACCCCTGTTTTCTGAAAGTTCAAATTTTGAAATTTTTAATGTGCTCTGATACCATGAAAGTTTTTCAAAAACCCCAACCCAATTTCAAGCCTTTTGGCTTCTCTGCATAGTTTAATGCCCAAGCCCTTCTATGCACAAATTTTAAACAAAAATTGACTGAAATTGAAACACATGAATTTCTTTTTCTAAAATTAAACAATTCAGAAATTTTTTCTTTTCAACCAAAATTTCAATCTCGGAATTTTTCAGACAACCAAACACACATGAAAATAACATAGTTTTTTTTACCAATGGTCCAGGATAAAACCCCTAAGGGAAAACCTGTTTCTGAGAGAGAGAGAGATTTATTATTTCTTCAGTGAAATACAGAAATCAAACAACAATACTTATCGAATTTTCTTCTAAAAAACCGAACCCTTTACTGTTGAGTTTTTCCTCAATTTCTGAGCCAATTTCACCTTGGAAAACATGTCCAGATTCTATAGTATAGACATAATTTAATTTTCTGTACTTGCCTCGTAAAACGTGCCCAAACCGTACTGCCTCGAAATTTGTGCCAATCCGCACTATACGGATTTTCTGGAAATTTGTGTTGACCGTACTGTATGGTCGTACTGTTGTACGAAAACCTCGAAAAACGTGTAGTCCGCACACTGTGTGGAAACCTCAAATTATGTGCAGAAATTAATGTCTCGATTTCTGTGCCAAAAAGCTGCTGTACGGTCCTCAAAATTTGTGCCACTTCTGCTCTTTAAATTTCTCGAAATCTGTGCCAATTTTTTTCTCGATTTTTGTGCCCAAATTTTTGTCTTCAGTTTCTCTCTCCTGGTTCAAAAATCACTTCAAACCCTCACTTTCTCTTTTCTTCCTCTCTCCAAAATTCTCTTTTGGAAATGATTAGAATGAATGATATTTGCCTTGCCCTAGCCCTTTTTATTCATGATAACTTCCTCTTTCAATCTAATGGTCAAGATTAGATTAGATGAAGGGTTCACATTAAATGCTCCATTAATTATTAATTAAATGATATTTAGTGCACCTCATGTCATTTAATAAAGTTAGAACAACCCCTTTTAATTTAATCACTCACTTAACTTTATTTAAATATGAACTTAGGAAAACCATGGCTTAGGCTTTTTAATAAAGTCACCTTAAAAATATAAAGTCCCTCACACTTCATTAAATGCAAATTGACTAGGGGTCATCATTAAAGTGTCCTTGTCCACCCCAAGGCAAGTCTAGGTGGACAAACACTTCCTAGGTAACTTTTCAACAAGTCGGCCAACACATTAATGATCGCATCGACGGATCCTAATGAACTCGCAATTCACAAGTTGAAGGATGTGAAGGCCAAGATGATTATCCTGGATGGGGTGAAGGATCATATGATCCCTCACATAGTCTGTAATATACCTTATAGTATATTACATTAGGTTATCATTATTTAGGTTAAATAATTAATTAGGTATTGTTTTGTGACATGTCTATTAAATGAAGACACGTCCCTATGTTTATCAACCATATATAAGTAGCTACTATCATTGTCTGTGTTGTAGGGATACCCATTCCCGAGGGCTGGGTTCGTATCCCCGTCTTGAAAATCGTCCCCAAGTCTCAGAAACCAGGTCGGGTACTTCACAAATGCCCCTTGAAGTTTTCGATGAAGTCCCCACGTACTGGGTACTATTGGCCCAAAAACCAGAAACTTCTCTTAGTTTGGGGATGATGTCCCTTAATTTTGGGGACTTCTGGGAAACTCCGACATTGGAAATAAAAAAAAAATTATTTTTATAGAAAAAAATATTTTTATAAAAAATATTAAATGAGGGATAGGGTATGCGTGGGTCCCCCTGCCCTCTTAAGACCGCGCATGTCTCCCAACGTTGGGTGTTGACTAGGCGTTGTTGCAGCCGCGAGTGGAGAGATCGCAATTGGAGAGCCGTGCGAGTGGAGAGTCGCACAAGTGGAGAGAAGAGCTGCGAGAGAGTAGAGGAGAGTTCGGGAGGAGTCTTGACGCAAAGAGAAGAAGAGGACCTGCAGTAGAGGAGAGGACCCACACCAGAGGAGAGGAATCGTGGGCAGAGGGAAGGAGAGGGGCCGCGGGCAGAGGGAAGAAGAGGACCTGCAGGCAGAGGTAACGGAGGACTGGACAGAGGGAAGAGGAGAGGAGCTGGAGCAACAGATTCGTAGGGCTGAAGGTAAATTTTTTTGCTTGTATACCTATTGTTTTTTCATAAAAAAATTCATTTTTTTTCCCAATGTGTACTGTTTCCTATCAAAATCAGTAAATCACTTGAACTTAATGGCATAATATGATAAATTTTAAAATTATAAATTGATAATTTTAATTTATTAAAATTTAATTCTAAGACTGATGCATGTTATTTTATTAAATTTTTGATGTTTCAGTCTAGTTCGGGTTCCCTCAATTCAAATTTCATTGTTTGTCAGTTTGAAGTTCCTACCCAATATGACATCATCAACCCTCAATATCCTCTTTGGAAGGCTGTGGAGAGGACAAAACCAGTGAAGGTTGGAGGGGGGACAACCACTATAAAATGCCACCTTTGTCAAGCTGAATGGAAGGGCAGGTGTTGAAATATTGAGAGGGAGGTGAATTTGTATTTGTATAATTAAATTTTTTAATCAAAAGTAAGTTGTTGATCACCAATCAGAACATATCATCAATGTGTATAAAAATAACAAGCTGCACTGTACACAATAATTTTTGACGTGGAAATCCAAGTCCTAGGGGTAAAACCACAGAATTTGTCGGTTTGAAGTTCCTAACCAATATGACATCATCAACCCTCAATATCCTCTTTGGAAGGCTGTGGAGAGGACAAAACCAGTGAAGGATGGAGGGGGGACAACCACTATAAAATGCCACCTTTGTCAAGCTGAATGGAAGGGCAGGTGTTGAAATATTGAGAGGGAGGTGAATTTGTATTTGTATAATTAAATTTTTTAATCAAAAGTAAGTTGTTGATCACCAATCAAAACATATCATCAATGTGTATAAAAATAACAAGTTGCACTGTACACAATAATTTTTGACGTGGAAACCCAAGTCCTGGGGGTAAAACCACAGAAGCCTTTTTAAAATAGTTTTCCAGAAATAACTGGAAGGAGGCAACAACTCCTTTATTACAAAGACTTCAATTTTTCAGCTGCAACTGGAAGGAGGCTACAACCCCCTGATTTACAGGCTACAACTTGAAGGAAGCTTCAACTCCCTAGTTCTCTGGCTACAACCGAAAGGAGGCTACAATATCCTTTCCTTGCCCCGTCCTGCCACCCAGATAAGACAAAGATTGTCGAACTTGTGGACCCGTCACACACCAAATTCTGAATCTGCTGCTGATAACCTCGGCACTTTGATCACTGCCAAATCATCCCTGTATTTGTCACTGCTACACACTACTCATGTACATCCTTGTACACCTCGTCATACACAATCACTAAATAGTTCTTCTCTGCTTGCATCATCGTTATCAAGTATGAACCATCATCATCAAATATGTACAATCATCATCAAGTATGTACAATGTCCAATCATCATCAACATGTAGTGTGTATATATCAAGTACACATCATAATGCATAGAAGAGTGTCATCACATCAGAGCATGCATGTTCATCATCATATCATTGTCATGTATTTTGGCATCACATCAATATGTATGTCATAACATACATTAACATAAAGTGTGTCAACATATCATCATAGTGAATAAGTGCACATCATCATCTTATGAACCACAACTTCATACCACTTGTATACATACCCACTTTGTCATATACTTGAACACATATCACTGTATCTACTTAATGCATACATACCTTGTCTATTTTGTGCATGTCAATCTAACTGTTGACTGTTGACTGTACACCAAGAAGAGGGTCTGCCTAAATAGTTGACTGTATTTTGTGCATGTCAATCCGAATTCTAACTGTTGACTGTACACTCAACTGTTTACATTTACATACACACTCATATTTAGATATCACTGTGCACTTTCATACTTACACATACTTGTCTATTTACACATGCACATGCCATTGTATTCAGCCTACATATAACATGTCATCACATCAGAGTACATACCTCAACCTCAGACCTGTGTGTGCTCGAATTCGGGACTGTAAGGATGACCTTAAGCTTAAACTCAGACTGTAAAAACGGAACTGTTAAAGAAGGTCTGTGTAAAGACCAAACGAGGTCTGCAAAAAGTCACCCCAAAACTCTGATCATAGTGAGCAACAAGAACTTTGAATAGTTCACAAAAGAAAGCTAAAAAACTGGTGACTGTTTTACTCCCCCAGACACTTCACTGTGGAATTTCGGGTCTGCACGAATTTTCTCAGTCATACATTGTTCTATTTGTTGATGATGGAAAAAGGTGACAAGTTTTGGAGTATATATATACTTTTTGGGCGTGAGGAGGAGTATAAAAGTTTTAATAATTTAATGGGGGCCGACTTGTTAGGCACCATAAAAATTGTTTTATTTATTAATCATTTAACCATGTTTTAATGTAGGGACGACTTCTAGGAGGGTACCATTTTTATTAAGATATTAAAGACTTGTTTTAATAGTTAAGATTTGAAAGGAGTCGACTTGTAGGTGTAGGATAGAGGGGTTAGGGTTTAATTCATAAATTTTAACATGTTTAGATATTACAACCTAATTAATATTTTAATTATATTTTAGCATTTTTGTTATTAATTTAGAAATTGTTTTAAACACTTTAGATTAATTATAAGGGTTTAAATCATTTATTAAATTATCTAAGGATGTTTTAACATTTTGACTTAGTGTGGAAACAAGGGTTTAAGTAATTTATTAAATTAAGATGTTTTAGCACTTCAATTTAGTATTATTTTAATTATCTTTAATACTTATAATAATAATAATAACTTGTTACAAGTTTCATTAGGGTTTTATATATTAGGGCATCTTTGTGTAATGTTAGGATATTACTAGTGTTTTAAGGGCAAGACATATGGTAATTTGTAGGGTTTTAGGGACTTTAGTTAGGACAACAAGGTTGCCACAAGCTTTATAAGCACGATCATCAAGGTGTGGGGGTGCCTAGGATTCTCCTAGGGTATCATGACCTATATCAAACGCAAATGACCACTGAAAGGGTCATTTGGACTCTTGCCACTATTTCAACCCATCAAGAACACATTCTAGGGTAATAGGGCATGGTTGTGGTACTGGGGAATCATAAGACAACTTAGGGGTATTTGAACACTCTATAAGGTATACAGGGCTTTTGGCAATGCCCCAAGGGCTCCAAGGGCTTTAGACTTGGGCTTGGACAAGGTCAAAAGGTCTTCTTAGACATTGACACTTACTTAACCCTCAGGGGCCCCTCAAGGGGCATCAAGACACATCGACACACACCTGTTGGCATCAATGACAATTTAGTCAACAACAACTACACTCGGGTTAAAACCCATTTCATGAACATTCTAAAGAAGGATGTTGATGCTTGTCCGAAAGACCCGGAGGATCCCACTAAACTCCCTAGTATACAAATGGAGCAACATAGGGCTGATGGTAAGGTAGGAAAACAAATCTCACAGACATCTCGTGTTGTTGATAAAGACAATGATGATTCCAATGAGGACGAAATGCCATCCGAGGATGAAGTTCGTCTTGGTGATGAAGATATTCCTTCAAAGGCATAAAAAAACGATGTAACATCAAATAAGAGGCCTAAAATTCTTGGTGGCATATATGACATGTTTAATTTGAAGGGAAGGGAGGGTGTTGATCTTGCGATAGCAAGATTTTTTCTTGCATGTGGCATCCCTTTTAATGCAACTCTCTCACCCTATTTTGAGCAAATGGTTCGTGCCATTAATGATGGACCTTTGGGGTATAAGCCATCAGGTTATGAGAAGCTTCGAACCGTGTTGGTGGACAAAGAAAAAGCACACCTTGAGAAGGCAATGGCACCATTCAAGGGATCTTGGAGTGTAGATGGGTGCTCCATTGTGATGGATGGTTGGACGGATTGTCGAAATCGTCCATTGATAAACATTATTGTCTCTTCTATATCAGGTCCATATTTTCTGAAGGAAATTGATTGTTCCGGTCAAGAAAAGAACACTATGTTCTTGAAAGACCATTTATGTGATGCCATTGCAGAGGTGGGGCCATCCAATGTTGTTCAAGTGATTACTGATGCAACCCCAGTGTGCAAAGCAACAAGGATGATAATGATTTATCATTTCTGATTTACAATAAGTGCAGGTCCAGATTTATAGTTATGATTTTTAATTTAATAATTTAGTATGATAATTTGTTTCTGAATTTGAAAAAATTATTTGGGTACCTAAATAAGAAATCTGATTTTTTTCTTGTTTCATGAATTGTTGATGTCCTTAGGCACATTTTTTGAACACCATGTGCAGTGGCATTCTCTCAATAATGCATTGAAAGACATTGGAAAAATTGACCAGATTCGACTGCTAATTGAAAATAGCCGAAAAATTCAGATGTTCATGTGCAACCACCACCATTCACAAGCCATTTATCGTAGGCATGCCAAACTAGAGCTTCTTAAACCAGTTGATACCAGATTTGCAACCTACTGCATTTTGCTTAGGAGGCTTCTAGAGATGAGAGGGGCTTTAGCTGCCATTGTAATCAGTGATATGTGGGATCAATGGAGGTTGTCTAGTTCAGATGCTGTTGTGGAGGTGAAGAGATTGATTTTGGATGACATTAGAGGAAATTTGAGGTCTAAAATGGGCCTCCTAAGGAAAAGAACAAAATAATTGTTAAAATAATAAAATAATATTTATTAATTTTGTAGAAAGAAATAAAAAAACTACTTTTTTTGTCCGTATTTTCGACATATCTCCCTATGTTTTACTCAAATTTCAAGTGGGAGAGCTTGTTGGATGCGGAATTAAATTCCGCATCCAACGAGTACCCACACTGCATACTTTTGACGGACCCCGCTACCCCAAAAATAAGAAATCCCTGAAAAAACGTGATGATGACATGCGAAGAGCTCTATAGTAGGTAAGTGAATTGGACTTTTAGCCTTACTATCTATGGAGTTGAACCATAGTTTTAAAAATCGTTCCAACCGGAATCAGAACCGGCCGGTTCACCGGTTCGGAACCAAACCGGGTCAAACTGGTTGGTTAACCGGATTGGGGACCGGTTAGATACCGAACCGGCCGGTTTGGTACCAAACCGGTCCGGTTCGGTATCTAACCATTCCAACCGGCCGGTTTCGAACCTGACCGGTCCGGTTTGGAAAGGCCTAAAACAAACAGGAGATAGTAATAATGCTGGAGGCTTAGTGATTGGCCAGGTGCATTCCTTCACGACCTTGCTTCAATCCTTGCCCCTAGACACAACGAAGTGACAAATGGTTAACTAGTTACTGTGTGTGCATGTTTGTCCTTAATGTAAAGCACTGAAACATCACTGTATTGCTGCATTTATTAAATATGCACAGTCTGCACATAAAATACACATACAGTATGCAATCGTTGGGGTAAATGCCTTGTCACATGCACTATAGTAAATACTTATTTATGCTATTGTTGTTGGGTTGATGATGCAAATAATACTACTGAATCTGATACTTACTGTTGGTATAAATCATACTACTGCTGTCATAATGACTGAAATACACAGATTTTACACTTATACACATCTATTTCAGACCTTGTGTTAGTTAATTAAACTAAATGCCTTCAGAGTCTTAGATTCTGTTGCTCATCTCAACAAAATAAACCTTCAGAAAGCTTCATTGTGGCCAAGGGACAAATGCCTTCATCATTTCACAGCCAATATTGCTACAGTCTCTTGGCAGATTGCATGTAAATTCTCAATTGGAAATTGGAAATGGCATTGGTTAATTTGTCTTCAATGCCTTGGAATCATGGATTATAATCTTGAAAATGTTGTTTTCCTTTAAAATTTAAGTATTTGATGTATTTTTTAGCAAACCGATTCATTAAATTCAAATCAGCCGATTTATGACCGATTCATTACCGATTCCGATTCCGATTCCGAGTTGACCCTCGACCGATTCCGAGTCCGATTCCGATTTTTAAAACTATGAGTTGAACCATCATTCTTTATATCCACTAGTATGGAGTACAAGCCTGATTTACTTTCACCCCTAATTAATAGCTAACTATATTAACCTTTCTCTAGTTAGACCATTTAAGGTATGTAATTCAGGTTTTTTGTTATCATGAGTCATAATATTACTGTCACATAGTGCTTAATAAGCTAGTTCAATCCCAATGCTTAATAAGCTAGTTCAATCCCAACAAGGTTAAGTGACAGTAATATTATGACTCATAATAATAGAAAACCTGAATTACATACCTTAAATGGTCTAACTAGAGAAAGGTTAATATAGTTAGCTATTAATTACGGGTGAAAGTAAAATAGGCTCGTACTCCATATGGGTGGATATAAAGAATGATGGTTCAACTCCATAGATAGTAAGGCTAAACGTTCGATTCACTTACCTACTATAGAGCTCTTTGCATGTCATCATCACGTTTTTTCAAGTATTTCTTCTTTTTGGCGTATCGGGGTCCCTCAAAAGTATGCAGTGTGGGTACTCGTTGGATGTGGAATTTCCAATCCAACGAGCTCTCTCCCACTCGAACTTTGAATAAAAACACAGGGAGATATGTCGAAAATACAAACAACAAAAGTAGTTTTTTTTATGACAATTATGTCAATTCAACCATTATGGTTGACTCATTTTATTGAAATTCTATTGATTCTTGAATTCCAACTCACAAGAATTTATTGTTGGCGCATTTTCTTATAAGGCCCATTTTAGACCCCAAATTTCCCCTAATGTCCATTTTGGGGTGATGTCAAATTTGTTATGGAATTTGTAGAGCCGATATGTGATATGCTCCGCTATGCAGACATAGATGGTTCATGTTTAGGTGAGATTTATGAGTCATGGACTCTATCTGTGAGAGAATTAGATCCATCACAAATGAGAAAGATCCTAATTTATGGGCACAGTTGAAAAATATCATACATGGACGATGGAACAAATTGAACAACCCACTTCATATGGTAGCTTATGCAGTGAATCCAAAATGGTTTGATCCCTCGACATGAAGGAGGCCCCCTTCCAAAGATAGAGAGGTGGTAAAAGGATTTATGACTGCAGTTAAAAAAATTATGGTTCTACAGAAAAGGCATCTAAAATAAGAGGCCAATTTGCCCAATTTTCACGTGGGCAAGGTGTCTTTGCCTCGCATGCTTCTTTGACCGATAGGCGCAAGAAAAAGGATTCAATTGATTGGTGGTGGCTTCATGGTGTTGATGCTCCTCATTTGCAACAGTTTTCCATACAATTACTTGGACATGTAACTAGTTCCTCATCTTGTTTTTATATTAATTAAAATTTAATTTACATACTTAACATTGTCGTCCCCTAACAATTCTAACTTTTTATTTGGGCAGGTAGCTAGTTCCTCATCTTGTGAGAGGAATTGGAGCACTTATTCTTTCATCCATTCAGTGAAGAGAAACATATTAGGATCGAGAAGGAAAAAAATTTAGTCTACATTCATAGTGCACTTTGTCTCATATCTTAGAAAGAACCAGGATACAAGGAGGGTCCTTTCAAGAGATGGGACCAATTGGTAGAGGATGCCACATGTGTGGATGAGGAGATACAACCAGATGGCCTTTTCGAGATACCTTCAATTGTTATGGATGTTGAGGAGCCTCCACTTGAGAGTGATGACTACCTAGATAGCTTGTTGATTGAGGACCTTGATGATGATAGTGATGCTATAGATGCAGTTGGCCTAGATGACATGGCTTGATGAATCCAACTGAGCTATGTTGTTGATGCTCATTGTTCATTGTTCAAATTTTTTTACATTTTGAGTTTTGGATGTAGACTTGTTACTTTTTGGTGTATGACATTGTGATTGGACATATATCATGATTCATATGAATATGCAAACAGTAATTTGAATTTCCACTTGGTTTATGTCTTATGATTATGATATTATATTATTATCCGATATCATGTTATACTAAAGGTTCATATGTAATTTCCACTTTATGTCAAATTATCAGTGATTTTTTTTTTAACAGAAATTGAAAATTTTTGATTGATTAAAAATGGTTGTAGCCCAGCCAGGCTTACAAAGGGGAATTCAGAAAAAGAAGGCCGATGACCTCGATCAGAACAGCCAGCCTTCTTATGAGTGCTTTGAGAAGTGAATCCCAAATGCTTCTGATGCTATTCCGAGAAAAAGATTGCTGGCAAGAGTAGATTCTCACGAATTGTGAGCAGAGAAGAATACAGAAACAAAACATTAAATAGGCGAAGAGGAGAAATGCCCCTTAATGAAAGGGTCCAATTTGTTCTGGGAGCCCGAGTTGATGTTTGAGGTTGCTTCCTTTTCTCTATGTTCTTTGTTTGTCTTTCGCCCTCTGGTGAGGGGAGGAGAAGGAGCTGAAAAGTCTTCGGATTCAGAGGTTCTCTCTGACGAAGGGACCGAGGATGCCAGTATTGCCTGGGCTGGGGTCTCGTGAACCAAAGCGTTGGGATCTTTCTTAGAACCTGAAGAAGCAGGTTTTGGAGAATCTTGTTCAGCTGCCTCCAAGGAGCCAAGGGGACTAGGGATGCCCTGCTCCGGGACATCCGCAGCTTCAGATTCTTGTGCTTAATCTTCCTGAAGAACTTCAAAACTATTTTTGTTTTTCGGACATTGAGTATCTGCAAGAGGAGAATGATCTTGAGGAGAAACCTTGTGCTGAGAAGCTTGAGGCTCCTTTCGCCGGGGAGGACGGCGTCGATTAGTAACCGTCTGGAACTCTGTATCTTTGGAAGCTGGGAGATTTGCTGGTTTCTGTGGTTCTGCAAGCTTGGGGCAGCTTTTGGCGAAGTGGCCGTATACATGACAGAAGTTGCATTTGAAAGGGATTTGCTCGTAATCCAGTTCTTGAATGTGGCTCCATTCTCCTAATGTGAGCTTTAGGGCCTTCGGGAGCCCTTTTTCTAGATTCACCTCTACGCAGATACGGGCACATCTGTACTGACCCCCTTTTGGTTCTGCACTATCTAGATAGCGTCCTAGCTTATTACCAATGTCAATCAGAGTGCTTTCCCCCAAAGATGAAGAGGGAGGTTAGGGAGTCTTACCCAGACTGGAGTGGCAGTGATCTCTGCTTCTGGGTTAAACCCCAGAGACCATGAAGAAAGGACCCGAACGAAAGACTAGGTCTCTTTCTTCTTTATTTGAAAACATGAATACAAAAAACCCTCGTCCAGCTGCAAAGAGAGAGACCTGTCCTTGCAGAAGAGGGTTCCAATGTTCTGCGATCCAGAGCTCCATTGCCTTAGGGCTGGGCCATAACCCTGTGGAATTACCAATGAGGGATTTCTCAGAGAGGATGAGTGCTTTTTGGCATGGATTCGTAGGAGAGAGCTCCAAAGAAGGGATCTCGTCCATCTTTTTCACGAACTTGGATGAAGTGTGAGAAGCTGCATGAGGAGCAGCAGCTTGAACAAGGGCCTTGAAGGCAGCGAGCTGGGCATGAGAGCCCATTACCTGAGAAAACTCCACGTTGAAACCACGAGGAGAACCCGCAGCCAAAGGGAACCCCACGCTGAGGCACGAGGAGAGGCGGCAGCCAACGATCCAGCCAGAACTCGGCTCTGCGTAGCAAGGGAGGCGGCGGCTAGGGAAACCCTAGCCCTGTTTCAGAGGGTCGCTTCGCCATTCTCAAAAGTGTAAATTATCAGTGATTATTGATTTATGAACTTTTAAGCAATGTGCATGTTAATTGTTAATTGTATTTGTTACTTAAATTGAATACTAATGAATTTTTTATTATTTCATATATACATACAGTACCCCCGATGTACCCAAGTCCCATGTTTCAAAAAGTGGCGCCCCCGTCCTCGTCCCCTAGTTTCATGGCAACTTAGATCATTGTATTTGGTATCATTCAATCATTCAACTATTTCATATATTCAATAAATATTTCCAACATGTAAGCTTAGTAGCTTACAAGTGGTATCAGAGCAAGGTTTCAGGCCTTTGGCCATATCTTGGCTTTTAGCTGTTATCTCAAATTTTCTGAATTAATTAGGTCTTTGACCTTACTAAAAAAAAAGGAGAAAGTACAATGGAAAAAAAAGAAGTTAAAAAAAGAGAAGAAGAAAGAAGATACGAGTTTTTGAATTAAATAGGTCTTTGACCTTACTCGAAAAAAATAGAGAAAGTAAAAAGAAAGAAAGAAAAAGAAAAGAAAGTAAAATAAATTAAAAATTAAAAACAAGTGAAGAAAAGAAGAAATATAAAAACAATATGTAGTTTTAAAGAAAACAACATGTGGTTTTAAAGAAACCCAACACTTAGTTTTATTTGGGTGAAATTAAATCGTAAATTCAAGTAGTTTTATTTGGGTGAAATCAAATCGCAAATTCAAGTATCATTTTGTGTAGAGTCATAACGCTTGGGAGAACACTAAATTAAGTAGAAGTAGTATAATAAATAAATTTAAAAACATATTATGTGGAAGTAATATATATAAGAAAATGATTTACAAAAAGATCCAAAAGTAAAATTTTTAATAAAAAAAAGTGATACAAGGAGAAGTTCAAGATATATAAGAAGTTCACTATTCAAGCTGCCATAAATATTTAATACTAATCTATTATTAGATCTTTTAATAATAATAATTAGTATATAGTTTATAATACTATTAAAACATATAAAATATTATTATTATTTTAATAATAGTATTTATTATAATTTTATTTTATAAAAAAGGAAAAAAAAGACAAAAGTCAACATCATAGGACGAATTACAAAAGGGTCATTTGCGTCAAAGAAGTCAAAGTCAAAGGAAGACCATCTATCGCGGAAGAAGTTGAAGATCATTTATCGCCAAAGAAGTCAAAGTAAAAAAAAGACTATCTATCACCAAAGAAGTCAAAGTAAAAAAAAGACTATCTATCACCAAAGAAGTCAAAGACCAAGGGAACCTTTTTACATAAGGACGACATTGAGAACTGACATTATAGAAAATTTTCGAAAGGAAAAGATCTGTTTATAGCTCATCAAAATGGAAGAGAAATTTTTCTCAAAAGAAAAATAGATTTGTCGACGTTCCTTCAAAGATGCCGATAGCGATGCTTGAAGTTAATTGCACATTTTATGAAAGTCCTGTTACCATCACCATATGTCTAGCTAATAAAGTAAATTTTATTAATGTTGATCTTGCAAATCAACTACTAGTTGCATAATTAAATATAGAGAAGAATAAGAAGAATGAAGAGCAAATCAAACAATTAAACTTACAGATTGGTAATTATAATCTTACAACAGAATTCACCGTTGCAACTATAGACGATGGTTTTACGGACATAATACTAGGATCTAACTGGCTGGAAACATTGGGTACAATCACCTTGAATGCGGAAAAGAAAGTCATGACCTTCTCCCAATGGAAGAAGAAAATAACAATACATGACTCATCGTTGAGAGTCCCTTCGTAAAAAAATACAACGGAAGAACCATCGTTTGAGAGCTCTGAAAATCTAGAAGAAGTAAATCGCTTGAACAAACTCCTCATCGAAAAGGACGAGGAAGTTACACAAATCTAAGAAAAATTACGAGGCCAAGAATCAGAAACTTGCCAACGTCAGCAACAGATAAAAGAACTCGAACAACAAAGAGATGGCATTAAAAAGGCGCATAAGTTGGAGACCACAAAAATCAATAAAACATTGTCAACCAATACTGAAGAAATCTTTCGACTCAGAAACCATAACAAGATGTTAATTACGAATATAAGGAAGTTAAAAAATTCTCGAAAAATGGAGCAAGCCAATGAAGACATGGAAGGGAAGCTACTAGAAACACAAAGAAATTCGCCACCTTACAAATTACAATCAAGAGCTGATTGAACAAATAAAAATTTGAAAAGTTGAGAAGCTAGAAGAATCCTTAGCAAAGGATGTCCAAACTATGGAAAGAGAAACAATGACCGAAACCATTGAATTAACGACATCATCAACACAAATTCAGATGTAGGAAAACGAAACCGATACAGACCCAATCAATGTTCAAATTCGAAAAAACAGTTATATTGAAGAGGTATCGATCAATAAATCGCTAAAAGCACCAAAAGTTGAAGTTTCTACAAACATTCCTCAATGTAATTTTTCCTTTAATATTCAACTAGGGTTAAAGAGTGCATTCAAAATCTCTACTGATAACCACACATGAATATCTTTTACAGTATGCAGCGGAATATAAAACTGAGAAATAAATCACAACATCACATCACAATATTGACACTATTATTTTTGGTATGGAAACCCCCGGAAAAACCCAAGATGGGAACACTGATGCAGCAGCCATATATAGATTTTATTATGAGAAAATATGGAACGTTTACAACACTGCAAATTCACCAATACCTGGTGAATGCAGTTACATGGCAGAATCACTGGGCAAACCCCCAGTTAAACGCCAACACCCTCATCAAGAGTGTACGACCTCACACATGCGGATCCGTATGACCGTGCGGATCCGTACGACTGTACGGTCTGTACGACAGCTGCACGGAATCCGTACGGTCTTGTACGACTCCCTTTGTAGCTGTTGCCTGTCGACTGTGCGAGCTCTGTCTTGCCTGGTAGCTTGGTGATCTTGTTCTCGCTCCTTCGTTTTCCCAGCTAAATCCTCTGTCGAACTTTCTCCCTGTCTGTATCCTGTATCTTTCGGAATACAAGTGTGTGTGTGTGTAATCTCAACCATTTGACCTTTCTTATATAACTTTAGGTTAAGCGAAAACCCTAATTTCACTTCCACTTAAAGTCAATAATTAAATAAATCACTTTAATTATTTTCCAAAGTAAACGTAGGAAAAATAATTAAATACAATTGGGGTCCTGTTTTAGAGTCTTCTGCATGCAAGGACACTTGCAAGCAGGAAGACCTTCCTTGTTGCTGCTAATCTAACACTCAACTGGCTCAAATACCTTACCGTCACCCACATCACAAAAGTTCGACAAGCATCAAAGTCAAGAGGAAAATAAACAATACTCTTCTTACAAACAAATCATCTACAACATTGAAGAAGAGCGAAGTCAAAATTAACTTGTAGGGAAGCCTAAATGAGAAGTTCTATCCAAACAATTTATCATTAAACAGTTCCAATGAAGGTAGATTTGGGATGGTTCGAATCATCTACATTTCGAAAATTGTGTGCATCACTTAGAAATTCTTATCAACACGTATTATCAACTACGGTGATTAGATAATAAAAATCCGAATCCAGATTAAGCAGAATCTAAGATTAATGGACGAATCTTTTCAAAGCAGGATAGCTTGTAATATACCTTATTGTATATTATATTAGGTTATCATTATTTAGGTTAAATAATTAATTAGGTATTATTTCATGACATGTCTATTAAATGAAAAGACATGTCCCTATGTTTATCATCCATATAGAAGTGGCTACTATCATTGTATTTGGTGTCATTCAATCATTTAACTATTTCATATATTCAATAAATATTTCCAACATGTAAGCTTAGTAGCTTACATAGTCGAGAAGAAGTCAACCAAGGAGATGTTGGAGGCTTTGATAGTTTTATATCTGAATAAAAATCAAAATAGGAAGATGGTGTTACAAGAGGAGCTCAGAAGCACCAAGATGTCCAAGAGTAATACTATAGCTTCTTATCTCACTAGGATCTCATAGATTCGTGATAAGTTGGTAGCAGTTAGGGAGAAAGTGGTGGATTCGGAGTTGGTGAGGATTGCCCTGAATGACTTCACTAAGCCATGTGCACCTTTGTCAAAGGGATTGTTGCACAAGAGAAACTCCCTGATTGTGAGAGGTTATGGGATGAATTCATCCAAGAGGAGATTCAGGAGGAGGCTCTATTTGGAGGCCAACATGAGGATGGTGAGTATAATGTTGCTCTTGCTTGTCAAGAAAAGAGGAACCAGAATAGTACAGGGTCAACTTCATAGGGGATGAAGAAGAAGAAGGACATGAGCAAAGTCAAGTGCTTTGAATGTCTTAAGTGTGGCCGCTATTCTTCACAGAGAACGAAAGAAAGACAAGAGCAAGTCTTCGCAGGTAGCAGCAATTGTAGAAGCTCAAGAGGAGTTTGGTGATAAATCCGAGACAGATTTCTTGTTAGTCTCTTGTATTTTTGGCACAACTTTCAGTAGTGCCTGGTTTGTGGATAGTGGGGTTTCTCATCATATGACGGGGACATGTGAGTTGTTTACCATGTTGAGAGGGACAAAACCAGATTTGCATGTTGAGCTTGGTTCTCATGCCAAGTGTGTCGTGAAGGGAGTTGGATCAGTCAGATTTCAGCTAGAGTCAAGAGGATCTCTGGAGGTGATAAACATGTTGTATGTATCAGAGCTCAGGAAGAACTTGGACTCAGTATCAACATTGGAGGACAATGGGTATGCACTCTCTTTTTAGAGGGGACGAGTTCTCATTCGACCAATAGGATCTGGCATAGACTCAACATGAGTTCTTGGTGCTAGAGAGGGCAAAGTTTACAGGTTTCAGGAGAAACCCATAGTTGGATCCCATGGGATCTTGGATCATGGATCATTGTCAGTGACAGAGGTCAAGGATTAGAAGAATTTGAACGGTGAACAGAGTTCACAGATTTGCAGTGTGGGGAGTAGACCTTTAGAGGGGAAGAGGGAGTTGGTCCCTTCTAGTTTTTCCAGGAGACCTAGTTGGTATGAGATGACATTGTTGGATGCTTAGGACCAAGAGACAACTCCTAAGAGCATATTGCAGGAGAGCAGACCTTTGACGAAGTTTTCAAACTTCTTGGCACTGATGTGCAATGTATGTAGAATCATCGATTCCGTGTCTTTCAGTGAACAAGGTGCAGCGAACCAGTAGGGTTGGAGGTATGCCAGTATGTAGGATGATGTGAGCGACAGTGTGCCAAGGTCAGAGGGAGAACCAACTACAGGTGTCTCTCTCAAAGTACCTTCCTTGCTAAGAGGGAGTGTTGATTGTTGTAGCATTGGACATGCACTTCCACGTGGACAATGTCTATAGGTGGAAGTTGTCATTAATGACTCTCAGACTTAGGAGATTCACTTTAGTAAAGTGAACTATTAAAGTGAATGTACTTTTGTAATTACTTTATGTAATGTGAGAGGGCCCATGGTATTTGGTTAGTCCATGGTATTGGCCCAAGGTATTTGCATATTGTAATGTTATAAAAGACAGCCTAGGTGAGAGGACACACACATTAGTCACAATGACAGAGTGAGTGAGATCTCATTGAAGTGGTTGGAGGACTTCCAGCCATGTGTGAAGGTGTAGGGGCAGGGTCAGAGGAAAGGGGCAAAGGGAAACCAAGGGCTGGTAACCAGCAAGATCGAAGTACTGATCATGAGGTTTGAAGGCTAGCATTCTGTCATTGTAATTCCTTAGTGGGCCATTATCCTAGGGAGGGATCCCAAGATTTTATAGTTAATAAAATCAAACTGTTTGCTGGTTTTTCCCCAGTTGGGGTTTTCCAGGTTAATTCTAAGTGTCAAATGTGTGAATGATTTCCTGAGTATTTCCGTTGCGTAATTAGTTAGGATTCAGTGTATTTCTAGTTAATAATTTACTGAGGAATCATTTGAAATAGTAATCGGATCTGGTCATTAAAAACTAACAATTGTTTAGTAAACCCTTGCAACAACTTGTACATTGGCAAAAGAAGATTAACTAGAAGAGAAACATCCAATACCATAAACCAATTGAAAATGACTCTAACAAGTTGCTCTTTTACAAGTTTTCTTGTCAGCCCATAATGATTAATTTCCTTTCTAAAGGCATCCTTTCTAGTGCTGTCACAAAAGGGCAGCACACCAACAGTAAACAAGAGATAGTCAAGTAGAAAGAACTTAGTTTTAACCCTCTCAATGCTCCTGTTCTTGTGGCTTCTAGAATTAACCTACTTAAACCTTCAGTGATGATAAAAAAAAGTGAAGCTGCTATAGAACAGCCTTGCCTTAGTCCTTTGGAAGGCCTAAAGAAACTTGACGCTGACCCATTAATAAGAACTGCAAATGAAATGGAAGATAGACAGTGCTTTATCCAGTTGACCATTTGAACAGAGAATCCTATATGAATAAATCTGAGTCTCAAATACTATCAATTAGATCTGCCATATGCCTTAGATAATAGCTTCACAACCACTGCATTTAGTCTCTGAGTTTTGATTATGTGAAGACCTTCTTAAGCCACCCCTATAGCCTCCTGAATTTGTCTCCCATGAAGGAACCAAATTCGTTCTTTTGAAATGGGCTTTGATAGCACCTCCTTCACCCTAACAACTATGATCTTTGCAATGATCTTATATATACAGTTACACAGAGCAATGGGACTGAAGGTATCAAAAGAAGTGGGATTATCCTTTTTAGGGATGAAGGATAGGAAGTAAAATTGAAAGAGCCTATCCCAAATCTCCTCGAGTCCTCTCTCAAAAGGTCTTCTTTCATAGGGTCATAAAACCCTATAAAAAATTCTATACACCATCGATCAGCCCCAGGACTTTTGTCCTTTTGAAGATAAGCCAATACAACTTTCAGCTCCTTCTTTGTCCCTTCTTCTAGCTTAGTGTTATTGCCCTCCTCTCCTACAAAACTGGTAAAAAATGAAGTAATCTTCACACTTTTAGCTATATTTACCCTTTTTCTCTTTAAACAAACCCATAAAATGAGAGAATCACATATCTGCAATTTCCTAGAAGGATTTAGCTTTGCTTCCATCCACCTGAATCTCCCATATTGTATTTGCATTTTTCCCATGATTAGCATAATTATGAAAATATCTAGTATTTTCATCTCCATTAGACAACCATAAGGTCATATTTTTTAATCTCCATTGAGCTTCCTTTTCTTCCAGAAACATCTTCTTTGCCTGTTATAGATTTTTCAGCCTACACTTTATCTATTCATCAAAGCTTCCTTCAAAATTTCTAGCATAAATATCTCCAGTTTGTTTCTTTTTTTGAGCATAAAGCTTGCTAATCATTCCTCTTTAAGTGTTCCCAGTTTGTTACAGGCATCTTAATTTGTTTTGGGTTTGCTGCAAGCTGAATGCTTGCAGACTCCCTTAAAGAAGAATCAATATCTAATCTATTTAGCCAAGACTAGTTTCTTGAATCCCTCGTCTTCTAACCACTGAGGATTAAATTTGAAGGATAGGGAGGTTTACTGTCTTCCCTCTCTACCTGAAGAAGATTGGAAGATGGTTTGAGTCACCCCCCAGCTCAACCCAAGACCTAATTCTGTACCATTAAAACTCATTACATCCTTAGAGGCAATAGATCTGTCCAACCTTTTGGCAATCATATCCTCCCCGGTCCTCAGGTTTCTCCATGTTGGAGACCACTTAATTGGCCCCACATCCAGCAATCCCACTTCCTCAAATTTATGTAAAAAGAAATCTGAATCTTCCTGTGTAGAATCCCCCCCCCCCATAAAATTTAGATCTCCCCAAAATAACGTTATCAGCAACAAGAAAGTTTTGCTCCAACAAGTCATCCCAGTAAAGGATTCTGACCTCACAGGGTCCATAAACATTTACTATAGAGAAAGCCAAACTCCACCGAGTTAAGTTCAGCTCCAATCCTTAAAGATAAAAACACAAAATTAATTAGTTTAGAAGATTTAGATCTCTACCTAGTTATCAGCCCCCCAGAGCGATTTTATGAGTCAACAACTAGAAATTCCCGATCCTTTCAAATCTTTGAGAAATCCTCCTCAATCTTTTTATCAGTGTTCCACGGGGACGCGCCTCCCAGGGTCGGGGGCTCGCCCCCTGCGTTTCCCACGCCCCGGGGGCTGGGGGGCTCCATGTGAAACGTTTCCCGGCGCCCCCTTTTTGACGAAACGCGGTGAAACGCAGGTTAATGATGGGGGGGCTTCTACACGCCCCCCCCCCCCCCCCCCCCCCCCCCCGAACGTGGGGGGCTCCCACACGCCCCCCCTCGAAATTTGATTTTTTTTTAATAAAAAATTCAAAAACACAAAAAAATAATAAAAAAATGAAATTTTTATTTTTATTTAAAAATAAAACTAAAATTTTTAAGTTTTTAACCTAAACTTACCTATTTCTTTTACCTCCTCCTTCATAACCGGCCGCATTGAGCTCCTTGACCTGTGAACAAACCGTGGACCGTTTGTGTGCTGTGTGCTGAGACTAGAGCCCGTGAGACAGTGGTGAGACCGTGATGTGCTGAAGCCTGAGACTCAAGAGCCCGTGAGCCCGTTTGACTGCTGAGACCGTGAGAGCTCGTGACCGTTTGTGTGCTGTGTGCTGGCCGGCGTGC
>LPNX010507043.1:15229-53247 GCA_001517045.1 Pseudotsuga menziesii | reverse complement strand
AGATGCGATTCCCCTTGCCAGAGTACCAACAGCACCTCAGATTTCCATGCTCTCAAATGATTATTGTAAATCTCTTCATTTATCATTGGAATCTATTAGATGTCCCTTTAATAACTTTATTCAATTCTGGCTATAGGGTGTCTGAAGAAACACACCATGCACAAAGCATCTTATTCACTGTTATTAACTTATTAAGTTATTTCAATTTGATAATTTTAATATATTTCACCCTATTTGACATTTATAAAATTATATCAGACAGTGTTCCTACAGCCAACTCTCTATACCATCTTGAGTGTCATCTACAGCTGTTACAACCATCTTTAGCCTCCTACGAACTCTGTATAAGGTCAGAATTACATTATATTTGAGATCTGATTGCCATTGGTTAGATTGAAGTCATTTTCATTTGCAAAATTGCATGATCAGTGCTAGTATGTTCCTCGTGGTTTCTCTAGACAGCCTGCCATTTGGCATTTAGTCTATTTAGTATTTAGTTACTAGTATTTATGATTCGAAGTTGTTATGGAAGATGTGTATGTATTTAAAATTTAAAATTGCCATTGTGAACTGAATATCATGTTTACATTGCACAATGATGAATTTCAATTTAGCATGTATTTATTTTTATTAATTAATAATTTTAGAGATGCCCCCCCTATGTTAAAATTTAAAGACCCCGACGTCCCCCTGCCCCCCCGCTCCCTAAAATACCCCAAAATTTGGGGGTGCCTCTACACGTCCCCAATGTGCGTTTCCTCGCTCCCACGCCCCCCCGTCCCGGATACTTGGTGGAACACTGCTTTTTATCCTCTCCCATAGTCCCTTGAATTAAAATGATATCCAGTTTATCAAGGTCAATTAACTTCCCCAGTGAATTTTTTTTTGGAGGATTAACAAACCCTCGTATATTGAGGGACATGATTAACATTGGGTAGCCTTTCTTTGGGGTTTTCCTTACTCTAAGGGCTCCTATGAGGGTAAGTTGTTTCCCTTCCAAGATCTCCCTTATGGCTTGATTTTGGGAAATGGAAATGTGAAATTTGTTGGAATATGTAATGATGACTTGTGTGGTATTATTGTAAATAACTCTAATATTATAAAAGAGAGTTATCCCACATGGATCTTGTAATAAAATCTCTTATTACCATTTATTATATAAGGGAGGTGGATAATCATTTATCCCATGTGTTATGGGATGTAATTCTTCCATACCTCTACCTATATCATCTGTGTATGCACACACTACACATTACTCATAGTGAGTAGTGTGTGCATACATACAGATGATCACAAGGAAGTGTCATGTACTGTGATGATGGAGTGTGATGTGATGCTTATGTGTCGGAGCCCTCTATTGTAAGGTTGGAGATTTATGATGAATAATAGAAGACCAACCTTTCCCGTGGATGTTTCTCCATTTGGGGTTTTACCACATATATTTGGTGTCCTCTTGTTTCTCTTGTTTCCTTTCTTATGTTATTTATTATATGCTGTTGTATAATGATAGGAGGCTAGGATAGTTAAGATCTGTTGTTTTAATATTGCTGTGATTTTAATATTCTAACAATATTTTCCCCCCTTACAAGGTAAGAACCTTTTTCCCTAAAAGTCTCTACATAGACCCCCTACTACACCTCCTAGGGACTCTTGCTGGACCTCCTTTCTAAACCTGAGAGGATATCTGCAAGTGTCCACCCTAGAATAGTCCTCACCTATATCCATAGGTAGAGGCATTTCCAAATCCAAAAGGGCATCATCATCTAGAGGAATTCTAGGACAAAGGTTCCTTCCCCCTATAGGTAAACTAACCATTTCATTAATAACAGCTTTCCCAATACCCTTCCTTCCTTTATGCTTAGAGTCTTAGACCCATTCCTAGCCTCCATTATAGGGGTATTCTTATACACATCAGGGTCAGGCCATAATTCTGGAGAAAGAATAACTCCTAAATTCTCAATTTTATCAAAATAGATTGAGGAATAGGTGGAGTTACCAGGTTGAATAGACTGATGAACAGATGCATGTTTCATGCTCCGAGGCTCCAAACTTGTCATCTACAGGCTCTCCAAAGGCATAACCATCAAGGGCACAAATTGTAGGTCCTGAGGGTGCATCACATCTTGTAAAACCAGAGGGTTCTTCACTTCCACCAGCAGAGTGTTCCACCCCCTTTTTTTCCCCACTGTAGGTTGAGGATTGCGAGTCTCATCATACTCCTTAGGGTTTGTCTCACTAACCAGTCTAACTTCCCCTCCAGACTCTATTCCATTAGAAGTTAGAACCATGAAACTCCTTCCCAACCTTCAAAACCCCACCTCCCTCCAATTTCCAACACCATTTGTGCTTGTGAAATTTCAACAGACTCACTGGCCAGATGCCCATAAGAGTGGCATCTTGAACATCTAAAAGGTATCCCAATGTAGTCTAGATTCTGAGCATTGTTTTGGCTACCTATCTCTATCTTCGGTGCCCTCAATCAAAGCTTCATGTAGGTCGAGCTCAACCAGAATGCGAGCCACCACATGAGAGTTATAAGCCTCAAAATCTTCATCCACCTCTAAAAATGTTCCGAGCTATTATTGATCACTTGAAAGACTTCCACCGACTAGAGCTCTAAGGCTAACCTTGGAAATTTTTCCCACACTAGGTGTGTGGTTAGCCTCTCTGACCTAGGGTTGAAGATAGTTGTCCATCACTTCAGGGTTAGAGTTGTGTACCCCAACACCATCTCATCCCCATAATTTTCACTGCTTCTTCTTCAGATAGAAGGTGGAAGGCCAACCAGCCTCTCATCTCACCAACCTATGATGCTCTGGATTATATACTAAAACAGACGTCCAAACTTTTTGATTTGCTCAAAGAGGTTCTTCTCGGAGATTGGCCTTCCATAGAACCTTCCTATCAATGTTTTAGTAGTCATCTTGATTCTTAAGCACCTGGCTAAAGTCACATATATCCCCAAAACTGGCTTAGGTTTCTCCTTTGGAAGTTTTATGAAATTCTGTCCTTTCCTCCCTTCTATAACGCATGGATTTTGATAGCCCTTTTCTTCACCTGTCAAAACCTTAGCTCCAACCACTGTATCTTCTTCTCCTTCAACATCAAACGCTGACTGCTCTCCTTCCTTTTTAACACCTTAGCAAGGCTTGATGCAGATTTTTTTCTTCAATTCCTAACGAAGAATTCTCACCTGAAGAGGGCTTAGACGCTGTTGTCTCCTGCTCAATATTTGATATGAGACCAGAGAAAGGCATAGACTCGTCACTCAGGTATTTCCACAGCCTCTAGCAAGGAATTCACATCACGAGAACTCTCCATTTCCAGGGAACTAACATACCTTCAGCATTTCTTTCAACCCATGCATTACTGTTTTCACTAGGACTACATCCTTTCAGAGATGCATGCCACCTCTGGTCTAACTACTTGTCATATTTGACTTTGACACTGTCCCACTGACAGTTCCATTAAACCGCCTAGAAACATCTACCACCCGATTGTTACCTAAGGATTTTGGAGTGCTTTTTGGACCTAGACCATAGCCCTTAGGTCCACAACCTGGACAAACCTCATGAACTTCTCCATTAGAGAAAATTTGATGTGACCTTTGACAGGATCTGGCAAGTAATCGGTCTTATCTTCTTCCAACGCTAGCTTCTCAAAAACCATAAATCTCTAGAAATCCCTCCTCCAGCAAAATTGTAATGTCCTCTTCCTTTTAGGCCTTGAGGCCCATACCGCTAACCTATGTGATTCCTGTGGGTTCGAGCGATTACTGAGAGCTAGGGAATCAGATCAGGACTGATGCCATCCATAGAAGATCTAGGGCATCCTCACTTGGTCGAGAAGGGCCACCTGGGCCAAAGGCCACCTTCATGCATGACCATGCTCTTTTTAGGTCTCCATCCGCATGCATGCAAGTCAACGGCAAATTAGAAGATAAAGTGACCTAATTAGGTCAAAGATTAGGTTTTGCGCTGTTGAACTTTATAAATAGAGGGTAAAGCAAGAGGAGACCTCACTTATGATTATTATTATTTTGGGAGCACTTGGATAGCAGCACAGCAGTTGGGGTTGGAGACGGAGTCTTCAGCTAGCAGGATTTCGGCAATGAAACATCTGTCCTAGTCTTATTCCGGGTGAGCCATACTGGTTCACCACTTGTTCTTCAGTACATTCATTAGTTATATAGCACAGGGTATAGATTGTTGCAGTGGCACGGTGCAGCCGTAAGAGGGGTTTTTCAACCAGAAAGCCCTAATCAGCTATTGGGCCTTCAGATCTCGGTTTCCTTCCGAAACTCAGGCATCATTCTTACCATCAGCTACGTACTCCGGCACTCCTTGATTATCAGCTCAATCTGAGCTCATCCGAAGCCGTTATCAGCATTTCCGGGCTTACAGGGGCGTGAGCAGCTGCCTCATTGAACCTAGACGCTATCCTGCTTAGGGGTGTCAGATCTTCAGCATAATCCAGTCAATCTCTCCGGCACAGCGAGGCTATCAGCCCTGCAAATCGGCGGATCCATCGGACACCTCCTTCCTTGAGGGCGTCACCTTTTTCTCTGTTTGGGCGTCTTATTGCTGGAGCATTCACCGGAGGCAGGAGAGATCAGTGCCTCTCCGATCCAGATCTCAGTACTTGCAGACTTTATCTGTAGTAGTTCAGCCAGTTATCAGTGGTAAGTGTGCATTCTATCTCACAAACCCTAACCCTAATTTTTCCTATGAAATAGGGATTTTTGTCTGGCAGTCTGTAAGCCCAGTGGTATCCGCATAATTGTTTAGAAATAGAAAATATCGGGATTTGGGATATTACAAAAATTTTTCCTCAAAAAGCTTCCGTCTTTTCACAAACACCAGAAAATGGCATAATTGTAGGGAAATTCAATAGAATGCTCTTTTGAGTGATTGCTCTAATTGCAAAATGCAATATTATTATATTTTGGGACAAGCATAAAAACCAGATTACCAGATTGAATGATTCCTTGTGTCTTATTGCTGAATACACAGACAGACACACACACACACACACACTTTTGCTTAGATGTGTGAGTCTAGGCTAGAGAATTGCTTGTGCATGTAGTGGAGAACTATAATATGTCTAGATAAATGAAACCTCCTACAAGCCAGATGAGTTTATTTTCTTAGCTTCAGACTGGATCTAAATCATAGCCATACTTGGAGAGAATGGGTAGCTTTAATTATGAGGCAGCTCACTAATTGACTTGCTGTAATTAAGAATTTGCCGATGACTGTAAATTAGAACCACTTATAGCCATATTTGGAGAAACTACGTAGCTTTTATTAAGGTGACAGCTCACTAATTGACATGCTGTAATTAAGGATTTTCTGATGACTGTAAATTACAACCAACTTAACAGGTTTTGAATCTTCTCCATCCAACATTCATGCAGTGCAGTTTGTTTGGAATTCTTGGAAATGCTATGCATCGCATGTTTTAAGACTACCTGCATGCTTATGGTAAGACCTTATGATTTACTGTTGTCTTTGACATGCTAGTTCTGTATTTTTCATGGCTGTGCAGTTATTACGTATTTTCACAGCTGTCTTATATTTTTACCAATTTCCTTGCAAAGAATTTCAAATTTTTTCCAGAGTCTGCAATTGTTTATATCAATTTTCAGCTACCCTTCCCATATGATTCCTTGTCCAAATTGCAGAATAAAGAATTACCTCTATCTCCCATGTTCTGAAGAAAATAGACTTTGTTATTTTTCTTCAAACACACATGAATGCTATTTCTTAATATGTAAATTGCTCTTTAAACAAGTATTTTTCTCTTTGAATAAGTATTTGTCTATTGTCATGATTCATTGCCTGCCTCCATTTCATAATATCTCAGGGTTTCTATTCTAGGTATACCTTCTCTATGATTTAAAATTTTAAATATATAGGCCTAATTTTGCATCTGCTGGTTTTCTAGTGCAGGTGCATTGATAAAATTTGAATTTTATGTGCATGGATTTTCTGGGAATACTCCAGTTGTTTCAGTAATGCAATACGTTAAACTGCTGTTTGCTGTATCAACCAGTTCTATGGAAATTCATCATTTGTTTCCCGGACACTGATTGATGGAAAAGGATGAAAGCAGCCAAGGCTCCATGCATTCTTTTACTCCTAGAGAATTTAGAATTTCTGGAACATCTGTTAAAAGAAGCCGCAGTTTCAGATCATGCTTAAATGTGTATTAACCCTATTTTTTCATCACTCTGATCTGTTTAAACATTAGCAGCAATTGGCTGTTTTGATGACATTTTTGTATCCAATAATGGAGGGTAGGAGGTGATGTCATCAGACTGTTGGCATACTTTTTTGTGCTGGTTAATTTATATTCCGGTGGTGACAATGACCATTTTTTTTTGGACATGGTAAATGGATGGCAGTAGATGAAACAACTTTGCTTTGAAGATTGTTTTGTTGTTGTCGGGAATACCATTTCATGAGTGTCCACAACATGGAGCTGTAGTCTTGGAAGTAATGTCAAATAAGAACCTTGTGTCCAGATGCATCTCATGGCAGGAATATTTCATCTGTGTGCAGCACTCGTGGCCTTGAATATAGGAAAGGATATTGTAAGAAATATGTATACTTGCCATGTTGCTTACAAGGATGGTTTTTCAGCCTCCAGAAATCTGCTGGTGCCCTTGTTCACTATTGGAGCTGTTTAAACAAGTGATTGCCTTTGATGATTAAAGATATGTTACAGTACAAGTTTTAAGAATAATTTTCCGGAGTTGATTTGATTGCTGGAATGTAATTACAGTTGTTTTTGTTCTTGGGAAGGAATTGTACTTTGAATCACATTTTTCTTTCCTGCCAGAAAGCAACAGCAGGCACCAGACCTGTTAAGAGGGAAAGCACGAAACAGTCGAGAAAGCTAATATGTCTGCTATTGATGTTTCTTGTAATTAAAAAACAAGCTTTGCTCCGTCATTTTGAACTCTATGAATGGATTTTTGATCGCCAGAAAGTGATTTTATGAAAGTAAGATTTTGCTGGTCTAGTTGTCTTGTAGACTGGCTTAAACAAGGACATATTTGATGTCAAAAAAAGTTGACAGATTCATGTTAATGAGTTCATTTTTGCATGGGTGCAAGATGACACTAGGTTCAAGTACAAGGATGGATGGATCACTAAAAGATTGAGTAGGCAGATGCTAAGTAGAGTAGTTCTACATTTACGAGAAGTATTAGTGTGGAACAAAATCCCAACATAGGGACATGCCACTATAATATGACAACTTGCAAGATTACATAGATGACAACCATAAGCTAAAGACAATCCACAAGGAATGACGCCTAAACCATTGACGATGTTAGTGTCAGAGCAAGGGAGGATGTTGTCACATTGACCCGACTTAAATCCCAAACCTAGTTTCTAGATTGACAAAGTTTTTGGTGTGGGTAATTACTTATGAACTATTTCTGTCACACAATTGTTACATGGGATTATCCACAACAGACCCACTCAACAGATGCACATGTAGAAGGGAAGTGTTAATGTGGAATGAAATCCAACTGTATGGGCATGCCATTGCAGGAATATAGCTTGAAACATCACATGGATAACCCCAAGCCAAAGACGATCACAAGGCATGACACAAACATTGCTGACCCGGGTAGTGCTACAATGAGAGAGGATGCTATCACATTCACCCAAGGCCTTGTAGCCGAAAGCTGATTTCCGAATTGCCAAATGTTTTGGTGTGGGTAATGTCATATAAATCAATATGTCTCTCAATTAATATGCATGTAGGATTATTTACAACACACCCACCCAACATGCACTTAGAAATGGAGTATGTGGAACAAAATCCCAGAATAGAAAAATTAAGGTTGTTTGCAACATCCAATGTGGAATACATCGCGTTGGCGAAAATATCGCCGAGGGTCTGGAACACAACTTATCGACAACATAGTGGAAAATATCGGCAAATATCGGCAAACTTCAAAAAAATACAAAAATATTCAATTTTTTTTCAAATTTTTAAACATTTAAAGCAACAACATCAAATAAACATGTTGCCACATAAATATGAAAATAAAACAAATATATATGATGTATAAGATGTCTAGTGATATATCATACATCAATACTAAATCGTGTCCTCAGTAGTAACGAGCGTATTGACTCTAGAGCCTCAAAATATCATAAAAAATATAATAAATGTATCTCATCATCATGAGTCAACTGTCAACCAAGATCTACATATTGCATAGTACAATCAAATCAATTAAAACAAGCTAGTGATTCCCTCTGCCCCTTTTACGGGCAAAGGTGATGGCTCTAGAAATGGCTCTTCCTTTAGCTAAAGAAGGCCCTACAAGTGGCAACAGACTCTGATGTGCTCTAACAGAAGGAGAAGCTACACTCTGACCTCCTCTAGAAGAGGAAGAAGCTAGAGTATGGCGTCCTCTACTAGTAATAGTGCCATTGCTATGCCCAAGTCTATCTCGCTTTGTCGTCACCATCTCTATTTGTGCCGGTGAAAGCGCTGGTACACTTCCACAGCGGATAGCCACCTCCTGTAAAGGTGTATGCTCTAGATCATCCTCCATCTCCTCTATCGCCTCCCCAGCCACTTGGCCCACCCCCCCTCCAAATCCTCATGTAACCAATCAAGGTCTTGTTCCATGATAGGTTCCTTGCTCTCCACCCCCCATGTAGCAGTGGCGTCAATCCCATCCAATGAAATGACATACACATCTGGTGTTTTTTGAAGCTGCCTCACCCATAATCGAAGGTTGTAGTAGACGTAGATCATGTCATTGAGGCGGGATGTTTCGAACTTGTATGAGGGTCATAAATTATGAATTATAATTCAAATTTTATAATATATAATTTAACTTTAAAGTTTGACATGGCAATGTGCATAAAATTATAAATTTATAATTTAAAATAAACTTCAAAATTTTATTTGAATTTTTTTTAACTTGTTGTGCTTCTTGGTGTGTATTTTATCAAACACACTCCAATTGTGCTCGCATCTTGACGGCTACATGTTTGGCTTAACACCTAAATGGCAAGCTTTTGTAAATGGGGTACTCTTTGGCCATAGCTTGTCCACCAAGCATCTAGAACAAATAAGAGAAAGTAGAAAGTTAGAAACATAAATAAAGAAACAACATTGAAATTTTAAAGTTTGAAACAAATGGAGAAGATACATTGAAATTTGCAATAAAATGAACTTGAAGCTTACCTGACATTTTGGTCTTCCTATCATGAACAACCATGTCAAAGCCAAATGTCCCACCAGCCATCATATATATCTCCATTTCTTTAGAAATCTCCGCACGTTCTTGTAGATCTAGCACCATCCTCTGAACACATGTGAGGAATCCATCCATAACCTCAACATCAAATCTAAAACCACAAGAGTAGGAGAATGCAGGGATGAGGTAGATCCCTACGGCATGAATGGGGCGATGGAGTGTATTGTTCCATCGCTTATCAATGACCTTCCATATCAATTATTTTCTCCCATACCCCTCATCTCTCTTGTCCTAATAATATGCACGGATGGATTCTTTGGTCCTATCCATGGCCTCATACAAGTAGCCCATTGTGGTCTTGTCTCCATCAACCAACCGAAGAACCTTTACCAAATGTTCACTCATGGCACACACCTCTTCCACTCCTGCCCAAAGGCTATCCTAGAGTGACACCAGCTTATAAATGGCTTGCCCCTCCGATTTTGTGCTAAATGACAATGCATGCCACTCATCTGAAAGGAACATTCTCTTAATCTCCCACATACAAGCAAAGAGAGATCAAAGTGAAATGAAGCTTGTGGCAAAACGTGTGATTGTCAGACACACTTACTCCCTGTTATTTGTGAATTGTCTCATTAAGTTGAGCACAAATGTATGATTATATATAAATTTTGTGATGCTCTTAGATGAATCAACAATATCTCTGATGAAAGGAATTTTGCCCATATCCTCTAGCATCAAATCGATGCAATGTGCAGCACAAGGAGTCCAAAACAAGGTTTGATGCCTCATCATAAGCAACCTGCCAGCAACCACATAATTAGCAGCGTTATCTGTTATGACTTGGGACGACGTTATGTGGACCTATCTCTTGGATGTACCCATCCAACAACTCACATAATAGCATTGCATCTTTGATATGTGTAGATCCATCAACAAATCAAATAAACATGATTCCCTTGGGGCAATTGACCAAGAAATTAAGAATGCTCATACCCTTCTGATCAGTCCAACCATCTGACATAACTGTGCATCCTGTGAGTCACCATGACTCCTTAAACTCTTCCAATCTCTGAGTGCAATCAACCTTTTCAGCTTGAAGGATAGGCCCTCTCAAGTCATCGAAGGTGGGGACCTTATACCCTGTGGGCCAATAACAACAACAACATCAAACATAGGTTGGTAGAAGGGGTTGGTTTTGGCAATGCTGAAAGGAATGTCACTCCATAAAAAACACCTACCCACAAGCTTGTCTGCTTTTGCCTTCTCCTTTATTTTAACCATTGACCTGATAGAAGGTTGTGCACCAAGAGTGGTTCTTGGAACATAGAAAGTTAAGGCAGTTGAGGGAATTGTGGAACTTGAAGGTGCAGTTGAGGTAAAGCTCTCACTTCCAATTCTACTTTTTCCAATCTCAGTCCTCGCTGATGCCCTCACATCTCTCTTGATATTTATATAATGAAGTGATTTATTGGCAATTTGAACAATTTCTGGGGTTGCTTGTTCATAAATTCCCACTTCATGCCCGAGAATTTGTGCAAGATGGTATTTCAATCCACTGATCCCCCCTGTCATTTACTTTCGACACAACTTGCAAATCAATTTTTGCCTATTGAACCCCTCTAAGGGCTCACCATATACCCACATAGAATCCAAAGCTTTAGGCATTTTGTTTTTTCACACAACAATGATTCAACATGGGGCAAAAAAAAAAAAAAATGAATTTCAGATTCAAGCTTGAACAATGAAGATGATAGATAGTAAGATTCATTGAAATTTACCCCCCCAAAAAATAATAATGTTGCATATAACAAAACAGTCCTAGATTTGGAATAAATGGTAGTGGATCTCTCTTTAAAATTTGACAAGACGAGGGAACATTGATAAGAACCCTAAACCAATAAAAAATTTACAAAAAAACAAAAACAAAAGATGAGCAAATGGTTACACAATGATATACATTCTTGCAAATTGAGATACCACTAATGGGAATCAATTCCCAATCCACAATAACTCGGTGATTGTTGATGGAAACACAACGAATCTACTCCTTGGCTCTAAGCAAAATGATAGCAAGCTCCTTTGCTCTCCAAACCCCTCAACAAGCAAGTAAAGTGACAAAAAAAAACAAAATATGGTCTTTATCCTGGACTGTCTGCGGGCTTGGCAATTTTTTTCGTCGATTCACAATATTTTCTAAAAAATTGGGAAAAAATCGTGATTTTTACAAAAATCGCGATCCTCCCCGTGATATATTGTTTTGGTGGAGACATCACGATATATCGCAGACATCGTGATATATCGACGATGTCTTCCATACTGACAACATCACGTAATAACTACCCTAAGACAAATATTTCCCACAATGCTCGACATTGAAACCATTGATGATGTTAGAGCAGAGTAAGGGTGAATGATATCACATAGACTCAGGAGCTTGCACAATTGTGTTAAAGTTTAGGGTTAGGTTAGGATTTAACATAAAAATGTACTTTTAAAGCATGAAAAAAATTATGAAACAAGGATAGATTCAAAATAGTGCCTCTTCAATAAATTTAAACTGTAATAAAATCAAACATAATTTTCATCTCTTTCAACTTTAACACTCCATTGGTCACTGCGTTAAACTTGGTCCTTGAGATGATTTACCAAATGCCATGTACAGTAACAATATTATAAAAATAATGTACAAAAGATAACAACATTAAAGAACTGTAACAATACTAATCTATAATTATATTGAATAAACCTTATACTCAGATACCTTTAGGTTTTGATCTTATCACCGAAGGGACAACTCACCTAGATGAACAAATGACGTACCTTGAGAGAGAGCTTAAGAGGGTTAAAACAGTAAGGATACAGATCTAAGATTCTTATTCAACAGGAAGAGAAAATTCAATGAATTACTCAATCTTTGGCAACACACCAGCAGGGAGACTCAGTCACGCTGAAGACACACAATCACGCTGCACAAGAGACACACAAACACGTTGGGTAGAGACACAATGTTACACTGTTGGGAAAAGACACACGATCATGTTGAAGACACACAATCACACTGCACAAGAGACACAGTCACGCTGGGTAGAGACACAGTCACACTTAAGACACACAGTCACATTGCTGGGCAAAGAGACACAATCATGCTGAAGACACATAGTCACGTTGCACAAGAGACATACAATCACGTTGAGCATAGAAATAATCACGTGGGTAAGAGAGCACTGTCACGCTGGTAGGGATCTAGTCACGTGGGTAAGAGAGCACTGTCACGCTGGTAGGGATCTAGTCACACTCAACATCAACACACAATCACGCTAAGTAGATAGAGACACAATCACGCTGAGTAGGGAAGCACAATCATGTTGAGTGGAGGAAACAATCACACTAAGAAATGAAGCATAGACACACAATCATGCTGGGTATACAATCACATGGATCATGAGAACAAAGTCACGCTGGGCACACAATCAGGTTGAAGCATGGATACACAATCATGCTGGGCACATAGTCATGCAAGGCACGAAAACATAGTCACGCTCGACACACAATCATGCTGAAGCATGGACACACAGCCACACTGGGAACATAGGCACGTGGAGCATGAGAACACAATCACATTGGGCACACAGTCACGCTGAAGCATGGACACATAGTCACGTTGGGAATACAGTCACACGAAGCATGAGAACACAGTCACGCTGAGCACACAGCCATGATGAAGCATGGACACACAATCACGCTAGGAAGATAGTCATGCGGAGCATGAGAACATAATCACGCTGGGCACACAATTACACTGAAGCATGGACACACAGTCACGCGGAGCATGAGAACACAGTCACACTGGGCACAGTCACACGGAGGATGAGAACACAATCACGTTGGCAGGAAAGAGACACGATCATTGTAGGGACCTAACATGGTCCCTAGTTTTAATAATAAGAATTTAATCAATTGGTCCCAATTTTAATTTGTTAACCTGTTTATTTCTATTTTAAAACAAATTTGTTCATGCAAAATTTCTATGCAGGTATAAAATAAATAGAAAATTTGCAACTTTTTAGAGGTGTAAAGAAAATTGATGTTGCAAATATAAATCAATTTACAACAGATTCTTTGAAGCATATTCATCCAACTTTCATTCAAAATAAAAAAATTGAAGCATTAAATAAGAATACCTGTAATTATTAGTTTGTCCCAACTTGGCTTTGTCTTTGCAGTCTTCTGCCACTAGAAAACCCCGATGTAAGATAACTGTATAGCTATAGATACTTAAAACTCAACTGACCAAATCAGTTTTCCACCCTCCCAACTAGGAAAGTCTCATCGACTTCCTAGCTCCAAGAACTATGTTCCTAGACCCTCGAGCCCCAAGCCTGAGTACAGCCAGTCCAACCAGTCTTGAATAATTTCCCTTATTTGAAAATTTTATCCTCCTCTTCTAAATTTTCCTCAATGCCAATCTCCCCTTCAAAAATCAATCTCACTCATTTTATCTCCTCCCCTACCAACTTTTCCTTCCAGTCTTTACTACCTTATCCCTTTATTAAATGTTTGAACTCGCTTTGTCAGAGTTATTCAGTTTCGAATATTGTTGCATTTAGTTTTCCCCACATGAAAATATATATTTTATCATTTAATAACCAATATGGTACTAGTCAAATGTGGCTTATCAAGATTAAATAACATTTATTTAATTCTTTGTTATTTGGGTCACCTACCATATTAATCACTTCATTGGAGAATAAGGTTCACCGCCTTACTCGACATAAATTCAGACATGATGTTCCTTAATAATATATTATCAATAAGGTTTTATCATCATACCTATTATTAATTAAAATTTTATTTAATTATTAATTAATAATTAACCTAATTATTAATTAATAATAAAGTTCCATATAATAAATTTAATAATAATATAATCCAACATAACTTGACGTCGCAAATTTCTTACTAATAGTGTACTTGGAAACATTAATTTGACATATCCATTATTTAATAATACAATAGTTTTCATAACTCGTAACACATCAAGCTATTCTTCAACAATATATTTCACATAGGTTATGATATCAATAATGTTAAATAAAGCGACAAAATCACAATTAAATGACAATTAGCAACATAATTCACATAAATATTGACATAACAATTTATTGTTAATATCATATACAACACTAATTTTGACATAAATTATTGTATTATAGTTATAACTTAATTAGAAATTTTAATTAATTAACTAATTAATACCCTTATAGAGTCTATTTATCATTTATTTAATGATTACACCCAACAATCAACAATCAAACATTAGTTACAATTAATACCTATTTAGTATTTACTAACCAAGTTGATAATAGTCCAATTAATCACTAATTAACCTTAATCACACTAACCTTTCATTAACAATTCATAACTTAATAATTAATAATATTATAATGTATCTAGTCGAAATCACAAAACATAAACCCCCAATTTTAATGTTATAGATAATCCATACAACATATGTAGATGAGCTATGTAAGTGTAGCTAGTGCTTACATACATTGTGTAGGTATACTAATAGTACTGAATCACACTTCACACATAATCACACAAGCTACTATCTGTCGATGCATACTTAAACACGGTTTTGTAATGTTTATTCATTTTCATAACTTATATCATAATGACCTATGAAACAATCATAATATACTGAGATACAACACAAGAATCATTCCACAACAGTTAATTATGTTTCCCTCTAAAACTTCCATAACATTCCTATCTGCCTACTTCCTCCTATCTAATTCACAACTAGCTTCCACATCCCATCCTTCCTCTACTGGAATACCCTAGAGCGTCAGCTACATGA
The DNA here is from genome assembly GCA_001517045.1 of Pseudotsuga menziesii. Taxonomy (NCBI): domain Eukaryota; kingdom Viridiplantae; phylum Streptophyta; class Pinopsida; order Pinales; family Pinaceae; genus Pseudotsuga; species Pseudotsuga menziesii. Next base: position 38,149 of record LPNX010507043.1, on the reverse strand, counting down.
CATAACTCCACTTAAAACCCATAAGCGGAAGTCTCAACTCCATCGACCAAGCTTCCCCAACAGGCACCCACTAGTCATCATCACACACCTTGGGGAACGTGTCATAACACAACCCTCCCATGACTCCGGGTTTCGAGGATAAATGGTGGGTAATGCCTCCACACCCTAATGGAATAAGGGACTATGTTCACATTGACATAATGACTGCATTGTGATTGTTGTACAAAGATTTTGTCATCGAATAACTAATTTGTATAGTTGGGTTTTCCCAAAACCCCGCACCTTCCCACATATCATGATAATAAACCAATAATCATACACGACAATAATGATTCATTCACATACCATTTCTCTAATGGAATTCATACCGTCGATGTACTTCCATTTTGTAGGGTTCAACTCATCCCTTAACTCTTATGAACCTGTCTATTAGTCTCATAAAAAAATGTTGTGCAATATCGTACAATCATCAAAATGTGTACATATTTCATTAATACTAACAACAATGTAATCATTTATGTATCATGCATCCAACATCATAATCATTTATTCAACACATAGCTTTAAATTGGCATCCATGTACCATCCTCTATTAAATTTGCATGATAGAGACATAATCAAAACATGAACATAATTCATATTTAACATCACACACATATATATAATTTCCGCAAGATAATACATCCATAAGTCCATAGTGTCATCAATTGACGAAGTTCCATAATAATAATCAAGTACAAACATGTGATGGTAAATCAGACGGTTAGGTCAAAATGAGCCATTACAATCATGCCGGTAGAAGAGGTCATGGTTAGCAGCAGTAAAACAATCCTTGACGCCAAACCCATGTAAGTGAGATACGTCTTGTTGGATAAATATATTGAAGAGTAACACTTGCTTTTATAAGGGTCTTAGCTTTTAGGGTGTTAAGTTTTAACTAATAATACATAAAATACAATTAGGATGACTTAGAATAGGTACCAAAGGTCATAAAAATAAAAACCATAAAGTAAAAGTCATCATACCAAAGGTACACACAATAAGAGTGCTAGGACCAAGTAAGATAAAGGACCATCAATCAACCAAAGAGGGTCACAATAAGAAGGTAAGACAATCCTCATATCCCACAAGATCAAGGTGTACCATAAGGGTGGACAAAAAAATCCTTTTACCTACAGGACCAACATGACCAAGGACTTTAATCTTTTCTCTCTCAAGGTACATTGTTTCATATAATTTTATCATCAATGTATAAGGGAAATATCCAAACTGGATGATGTGATCCTTTGGTCCTCAATTTTGCTCCTAAGGGTTAGGTGCTAGTGACATCATCAAGGGGTGACTAGTCCCTTGAGAAACACTCATTAAAAAAGGATATTGAAATCATCAATAAAAAATTCCAAGATGTGAAAAATGGATTTAAATACTAAGGAAGAAAACCTACCCAACACAAGAAATATCATTTAATACAAAAAATACTGATAAAATAAAATAATTCGTCCTTAAGAAAAGCACAATCTGAAGCAGAGAATCAACCGAGAACACAAATTCTAATTAAGAGATTCAACCAAAGCTCCAAGAAAGTCAGCAAAATGTTTCCCAACATATAAATCTCATATGTTGGGGATCTATATCCTTTAATGAGTCCATAGGGTATCCATAGTCTTCTTCAAGGTATCCAAAAATACTTAGGCTGATGGAAGATGTATCCAAACAAGATGTCCTTAGGCAAAGGTATCCAAACAAGATGTCCCTTTTTTTCTCTGGAAGACAATGATACATTGTTGTATCAAAGTTTCCATTCCAATACCAGAAAGAAAGCACTCTTGTCAAATCTACAAAGAGCACTAGGGCTAAAAGGAAAGTTCTCAAGTTTGTAATAAAATTAACCTTCAAAACTGTCTAAAAATTTCTAGTGTTATCATGAATTATGACCTCTTTATAGGCCTCTGAAAAGTGGGCTTGTTGGAGACTACCATGCCATTATGTTTGCAATTATCTTTGGTGGTTTGAACTCTCACCTAAACTTCTTAAAGAAGCCCTTACAATGGTTCAGGACAATCACCATAGCACCCAGGAGTAACCCTTGAAAGGATCCCAAAACCTTGCCTTGGTTGCTAAGGTAAACCCTTCTCAATTTACTGGTTTGCTTTAAGTGTCGTGTCTCCATTTCCTAGTGGTTAGGTTAATTTTTTTAAGTGGAAAATCTGCATACAACGATCTGAAAATTTCAGCAATCCTTAGTACAAAAACTAAATCATTAAACCAAAAGGATGACTACCCCAATATATATATTTCTTTGGATCCTTGTTTACTATAGCAATCATAAATTGTGCAAAATGACTCCAACCTGTAAAAACACAACTTTATATTGGTAAAATGAGGTTTAAACCCTAAGAAACCCTAGAAAGTCTTTCTTTGGGTACACGTGTATGGGTATCTAGTACGAGTACACATACCCTACCCCAGGTATGGTTACCCATGCTACTTAGCTTTCAATCTTGTTTATCTAAGTAGTATTCACATTTCAAAATTGAATCTAGGGGATGGATGTAGATTGGTTTTCCTTTTTTGGATATTTTTTTGAGGAACCATAGAAATTGTTGGCAGCACACACACACACACACACACACACACACACACACACACACATATATACAAGTTGATCATCAGTAACAGAACCAATGAACTTGACATTCAGGAAACAACTCTGTCTCCAACTCACACAACAAACCCACAAGATTTATTAAATTTCAACTCATTCAAGATGAGCAATAACAACAAACCAAAGGACTCTAGTAGTGACAATAACAACAGTTCAAAAATTTCTAACATTTTTGTTGGTTGTTTCTCATGGACTAGAAATCTACAACAAACAACTTTCTAATCCAAAAATGGGAAGACAAATAGTAGAATATCCTAAGAGAACAAAAGAGTTGAAGAATTATCAACCAACATATGATATGCAATAAAGATATGAACGCATATAGAAAGACTAGTAAAACATACTAAGAATGTTTGATTTGATTTTTCCTCAAAACATGGACTGTTTATCTACCTCATTGGTCATCTATGAAACTATTGAACTGAAAAAGGGAAGGGCATCCATGAATTGCAATGGCACATAGCAGTAATCCAGAGAGTAAAAACAAAGCAAATACCACTAATATTTCCCCACATTAGTGTACCACTACATACCAGTTCTAAACTCTGCTTTTTTCTCTTATCACACCCTTTGGAGCCTCCTTGCCTTTTGGATAAAAAAAATCATATTCTCTAACACAAGATACCATTAAAGAAAATAAAATGGAAAATAAAAGCACCATAATAAAGGGTGAAGAACCTATTCCAAATTTTTAAGATGATATATAATACAAGGTATACTTTTCCCTAAAGGCTTGATTGAGAAGAATATACTAAGGACTGTATTAGTATTGGATGTTTAGGAAAAATAGCATTGCTCATTGAGCCCTTCCAAGAACCAATGACAAGGAAAATATTTCTTGAGTAGCTCGAGCCATTTGTAGCCAGAGCACCAATTCAACATTCCAAATGCAACAAACCCACTTCATGTAATAAATTTCTCAACAATCTAAATTATGAAAAATCATCATATGAGCTAGAATTTCTCATGGATTGACTAGATAGCTTGTAAATTTTCCTGAGTTGTGACTTATTAAATGTCTAAAATGTACATGCTTGCACAAAAATGTCATATTCCAAAAGGACTTAATTAAAAATTGCAAAAAACTGATGGAATAAAAAACCTCAATAAGGTTCAATAAATTGATTGATACAGCTTGATTGGACAGGTTGATTGTACATGTTGATGAGTAGTGTGAGCAATAGATTGATTGATACAGCTTGATTAGATAGGTTGATTGTATAGGTTAATGAGCAATGTGATACAATGGACAATGATTAGTTGACGAGTAATGGTCAGATGATGAGCAATGGTTATTAGTGGTAGCGGTTGTGCGGTGTGGTACAGATTGTGCAGTGTATTACAGGTGTTGATTAGCAAGTCCGTAGGATCAGTGCGATTCTAGTTTAGTATTTTAGTGTCTATCTTCTTATTTGGGTAGAGGGACGGGGAAAGGATAGGGGGTTGTAGCCTCCTTTCGGTTGTAGCCGGAGAACTAAGGAGTTGTAGCTTCCTTTAGGTTGTAGCCTATAAATAAGGGGGTTGTAGCCTCCTTCCAGTTGCAACTGAAAAATTAAAGTCTTTGTAATAAGGGGGGTTGTTTCCTCCTTCCAGTTATTTTTTAGAAAGGCTTCTGTGGTTTCCCCCCCAGGACTTGGGTTTCCATGTAAAATGTGGTGTTTTGTTTTTCATGCTATGATTCTTATGTGATGATTATATAATGATGATGATAATGTTGATGATGATATAATGATAATGTGATAATGCATATTATTGAATAAGTTGTTGATTGTTAAAAGTAAAAAGTAATAAAATATGTGCACAGTGATTCACCCCTCTCTTAGTGTACTTGGTGTGTCCAACAATTGGTATCAGAGCCGGTCTTCACAAGAAATCCTTACCATCTTGAAGTAGATCCTTGAAACACCATGGGGTTCTCAGTGAATGGAGTTCCATTGTTTCATGGAATGAATTACTACATATGGAAAAGAAGAATGCAAGTTTATCTTGAGCTAGAAGGAATTGGTATATGACGATTGGTTCTTATTGGATATACTCCTCTAAAGAAATTGAAAACAACAACTTAGAAAGAAGCAAATAAAATTAATTATATGGCTATGGAAGTCATCCTTGAAGGCCTAACATATATCCAAAAGAAGAAGATAGGGAAGTGCAACTCAACTAAGGAACTATGGGTTAGATTAGAACAACTCTACTCAAATGAAGAACAAGAAACATAAGACATTCCCATGAAAATGTTAGTACAAGATCCAGGTAAGTTCCCTGAACACTCTGTTTGTAATGTTTTTAAAGAGATATGTTGATCAGGTATAGAAGATAAGAGCCATTTTTTTAGAATGCAATACTTCAGATTGTGATGAAAAACCTTGCTCTCTGAATTGTGATAGAAATTTAGCAGATACTATGATAGCCAATGAAATTACTAATTATTCATAAGAACTGGAAAATCTTTGTGAACAGAACCAGGTATTGCAAGAGAAATTGGAAAAATATGAGAAGAGGAATCAAGAAGAATCTGAGAAGGCCACACATACCATAATTGATCTAAAACTCCAAGTTGAAGAAGCTACCAGAATCAAAGAAGTTGTATCGAAATATTTGAAAGATAAACTTGAGAAGTAAGATACTGAAATCAAAAAGCAATCAGAAGAAATTGTCAAACTCAAAATACTGCTAGAAGATAAGGAAAAGAATTGATATGCAAGCTACAAGACAAAGACAGTGAGATAAGTACCTACAAGACTACATAAATATTGGAAGAGAAGTTAAGAAGAGAACAAGAACTTGAAATCAAATTATTGAAGGTAGAGCTGCAAAAGGTATGTCTAGCAAACTTTGAATTTGAAAAGGACCTCTCAGAAATCAGAAAGGAGAATCATGTACTAAAAGGTAAATTGCGAAAATCCCATGAGGATGATTAGAATTCAAAAGGATAGATGGAAGCCAATATCTTTGATCTGAACAAACAAGTAGAAGAAGTCAAGAAAATAGAAGAAGATCTAAAGAGACAACTCCAAGAAAAGATAGAAATCTGTCAAAAGAAATACTTGAAGATACTCTCTCTGAGGGAAGATCTTAACAAAACAACTATTCAATTAAAGACAAATTTGAAGATCGAGAAGAACACTGAAGAAAATAAAATCTCTATAGTAAAAGAAGAAAAGGATAATAGTAATACATGTATTCTCAAAATATCCCATGATCAACAAGAATCAAGAGAAGTTATTTCTCAGATATATCCTATAAGGTTCCATGGTCACTCCTACAAGTGTAAAAACTATGGTCACAAAGCCACCCATTGCAGAGATGATGAAAAAATCACTCCAAGAAGAAATCAAGGTGGGATTTCCATTCAGTGTTGCAATTGCTATCATTATGGTCATTTCACAAAACATTGCAGGATTCATGGACAAGTTAAAGTTTGGAGAATAAAGCAAGTTCAATCGAATGACATGAACAACCATCTGCCTACTAAAGTATAGAGAATAAAGTTAGTAGATTGCACGAATGATCAAAACAGAAATGATGAAAATCTTTGAAAAAACCCTATACCATTTTGAAGACTATCGACCAGTGATATGAAGTGTACAAAGAATGTGTAAAAGGAGATATGTACCTGATTATCAGAATTGAGATCAACAATCACACTCTTTTCAGTATCGTATAGTAGTTGGTTCTAGCAGTATCCTTGTGACTAAATAAAATTTCATCAAAATATAAACAATGTCTAATGATAGGGGGATCAATATTGCCAAAGGAAGTTCTTATTTCCATTAATGAAAACTGGTATTTGTGCTGCTTTTTATGCTTGTACTTGTTTTGGTCTCTTGATTGGTTGTTGGATGGATGGCATGGATCATGTGTGTAAAGTCCTTGATGTGTTGACGGTGAATCCCATTGCTTGCATTAGACGGTCTTGAGGTTGTTAATTTCTTTTGGGGTCCTTGAGTCCACAAGCTTAGATCTTGATCCTCTTGCATGCAGAGACTTAGGTCTTGGAACGCACACTTATGGTGGTATGTTGGAACCCATCATTATGGGGTCCTTGGTGTCCTAGAAATTTTAGGTATTAAACCCACATATATGGTGGTTTGATGTCCCTTGGGTGCTATATGTTCATTGGCATGTAGTAGCCTTGTTATCATGCATATGAAGCACATAAGGTGTTGCAAATTAGTGGTGAGGTCTTTGTACCCCTCTTTTGGGGTGTTGGTACTCTTATGGTTATGAATATATATAGTGGAAGCATTAGATATGTTTTTAATGATATAGAGACCTTGAACATGATAATGTTGAAGCCCTTGAAGTCCATGGAAAGTATCTTGTTTAAATATTATATGATATCTTTGAAAGAGTCCTTGAAACCATTGCATGTGGTGCCTTGGGTCCTGAACCATGATGATGTATGGTACTATTTTTGGTTATATGGCTATTGGGATGTAGATGGAGGTATATCCCACATATGTTCCTTGATATGTTGAAGAATACTTTGAATAAGACTTTGAAACCCTTATAGTTGGTGGTATGGTCTTTGGCACCCTCATGTGTGGGGTCTTTGACATCCTAGACATATTGAAGAATTTAAGGGTATTAGACCAAGAATTTGAAAATAAAACCATCACAGGGAGATAATCATCGTCAATCCATTTCCGTTGATATGTGGAGCATATTCTANAGATATGAATTTTTGAAGTTGGTGTACCCCACCTTTTTGGGTGAGCCGACCAAACAAAAGAGAATTTAATTATTTGTAATTTTGAATTGCATGTCGGACCAAGGTAACATTTTTTCTCCACAACCTATATAAATAAAATATCAAACATTTCATTTGTTCATCATCAATTCTCTCAATAATTTCACAAATCTTGGAGAAAAGTGCGAAATTTTGTGACACAGAATTGTTTGGGCATCTTCACTAAAATTGACATAAATTTCTCATACATAATCAGAATTACAAAATTTGAGGCTCGTTGGAAAGCTTGCTACGAGGGATATGTGATAACATGACCAAGAGTTTATTTTGGTTTGTCTACTATTTCTTCATCTTATGATCTTCAAAAAGGTACACAAGCATCTTGGTATAGGTTGGTTCAGTTGAGCAGGTTGGCACATGTTTCCTTATGTGTAGTTGGTCTGAATCAGATTGGCTGAGTTGTATGAGCAGTTGGTTTGAATCAGGTGGACTGATTTTGGTGTGTAGTTGGTTAGAATCATATTGACTGAGTCGGTTGATGTGAGCAATAGATTGATTGATACAACTTGATTGGATAGGTTGATTGTATAGGTTGATGAGTAGTGTGATACAGTGGATAGTGATCAATTGACGAGTAGTGATTAGATGCTGAGCAATGGTTAGTAGTGGTGGTGGTTATGCAGTGTGGTACAGATTGTGCAGTGTAGTACAGGTGTGGATTAGCAGTTCTATAGGATTAATGCGGTTGTGGTTTAGTAGTTCAGTGTCTATCTTCTTATCTAGGTGGTAGGACAAGGAAAGGAAAGGGGGTTGTAGCCTCCTTCCGGTTGTAGCCGGAGAACTAGGGAGTTGTAGCTTCCTTTAGGTTGTAGCCTGTAAATCAGGGGGTTGTAGCCTCCTTCCTGTTACAGCTATAAAATTGAAGTCTTTGTAATAAGGGGGTTGTTTCCTCCTTCCAATTATTTTTGGAAAACTATTTTAGAAAGGCTTCCGTGGTTTTTCCCCCAGGACTTGGGCTTCCACGTAAAATCTGGTTTTTTTGTTTCATGCTATGCTTCTTATGTGATGATGATATAATGATGATAATAATGCTGATGATGATATAATGATAATGTGATAATACATATCATTGAATAAGTTGTTGATTGTTAAAAGTAAAAAGTAATAAAAGATGCGCACACTGATTCACCCCCCTCTCAGTGTACTTGGTGTGTCCTGTGCATTTCATTTAGAACAAGCATTTTTAAATCTGCAGCATTAGGCATGCATATTCTTATTTTAAACCAAATTAACCCTTTCTGGTCTACTTTAAATTCGGTCCCATTCAAGTTTACTTCATCTTTCAACAATTTATTTAGTAAATTTTCATATTCAACATCATGGATGTTGGCTGCTTTTATTTTTCTAACCATATCACTTTCTGGTTGGCTCATAGTGATCTCATATACTTCGTGAGTTCGTCGACTGAGTGCATCAGCCATCCTATTTTCCTTACCCTTGATATGTTTTACTTCAAAATTGAATTAACTTAAGAAGGCCATCCATCTTTCCTATCTAGCATTTAGCCCCGACTAAGTAAACATATTCTTAACATAGGTGTTGTCTGTCAACAAAAGGAACATTTTTCTTAACAAGTAGTGGCACCACATCTTTAAGGCATGCACTATTGCTACCAATTCTAGATCACGCACCACATAATTTTGTTCACGCTCTTTCCATTTGTGAGATTCATAACATACTACATGCCCTTCTTGAGATAAGACTCCCCCAAATCCTTCCTTACTAACATTTGTGAAGACTGTGTAGTCTTTATAGGGGTCAACCACCTTCAATATTGGGGCTATGGTTAACAATATTTTTAGATTTTCAAATCTCTCTTGACACTTCAGGGACCACGCAAACTTTACTCCCTTCTTTTCAAGAAAGTAATGGGGTAGGCTATATTTGAGAATCCTTGGAGGAATCGTGTAGAAATAATAGCTTCAATGATATGAGAAAAGATTCTAAGAAGAAGCACAAGAAATAGATATCGATACTTAGAATTCTCACAAGCATACACATGAAAACTAGAGAGAAGAAAAGAGACTAAATCACATGAATGAAGAGATGAATATTGGTGTGTATCTTTCCATTTAATAATGATGAATAATAGTGTGCATAAATAGTACATCCCTCATAGGATAATCGAGTTGTATGGAGACAACTCATAAATCTCAAAAAGGCTGACTTGCCAAAATATAGCAAACCCCCATAGGTGGCTAAAGCAGTTTCCAAATATGTAAAGGACCTCACGAATTAGAAAAAGCATGAGTGAGTTGTCAAGGGAGATGGAAAAACATGCTAATCCTAGAAAATGGAGAGAAAGTCATGAAGGATGGGTTGGCAACAAAGAACCCAGTTTCCTAGTTAACTAGCTTTATCTTATCCACAGAAAAGAAGGATAAAGCAGAATAAAGAAGAATCCACTGTAAAGCGTTGTTTACTAATTTTGGATGTCCATAAAGTGGTGAAGATCAACCCAGAATGAGAAATAAAGCATTCCTGGGGTATAGATGGCATGTGTTGACTTTAAGGTGCAAGTGGATGCCAACTAATTAAATGAGTGGGTAGATAATTAATTAAATAATGATTAATTATTTTAGCCTAAGTATTGAGTGGGTTTAATATATTCCAACACCCCCCTATAATTCCGACTTTATGATGGTATGTCAAAAAATATAGATGCATATGGATGCATATAGGGCCCAACAACAAGGCTATGGTCACCCTTTAACAATTATTCATGTCCAAAAAGCTGAGGAAAGAGGAAAAACCACATGGGGAAAATATTCCCTCAAGAAAGGACAAGGCACAAAATTTGATATAATATGTCTTCAACATATATTTATCTTCACTTGAATGAGCCGAATGAACTGCTTCTGGTGAAATACTTTGTTGAAGAAATCATGAACTCCATGATCATGTGCTAGTGTGTAGAACTTGCAAGAATAAAGAGGAGAGACTCCTTGTATCTCATCAACTGATGAAGTAGGAGCATTATATTAATGCTTATTGCTACTGAAAAACTCTAATCTGCAAAGACAATATAAAATGGAAAATATATATGTGCATACTCCTTCCCAAAGAGTACAAAAATTAAGACAATTTGCTACACACTCAATTCCCTGAATAACTGCAAAATTGTGATGTGAATCACATGTCAATCTTCCAATATGATGTAGCACTTTTCCAGATATGATATGAGGCTGATAAAACTCTGATATATTAGAAACATTAGCATATGGGACAGCAAAGACAAAGGCTTCAGTGATTCCATGAGGATATAGGGCTAGACTAGGAAAATTTTGAGCAACTGGGGAAAACTGATAGGTGTAAAAATCTGAATGATGGATGGACATGAGATCTGAACCATAAGTGTTTAGAACATATCCAAACATGTTTAATATCAGTCCAAATATTAATAAGGTCATGGATAACCAACCATTGAAAGATAGGAAAGACTTCAAACCATGTAAGATAAATAACATTGCATAAGAGACCAATGAGGAATCAACTAGTGAACTTGGGATTTGTATAGTATTAGGATTATTCAGAGGTATGGGATATGGTATGGATGGTGGTATGATTTGTGTATCAACCTAAAAATATGCTTCTAAATCAAAATCCAAATGATCACATATAAGAATATCAGTAGACTCATGCGAATACACTAGTAATGAATCCTTTGTATGAAAGGAGGAAAGAAGGAGATGTTCAAAATATTCAAGGAGGCTCTAAGTATTGATTCCAAGAAAAAACGAGGAGATGCATAAGCACATGATATCAAGTATGGTAAGTGGCATGACACTAATAAGATTTTATTTGGCTAAGCGAACATCCAGGAAGACACTAGGTTGCACACCATCAATGAGAGAGTTATGCACAAAGTGTGAAGGATATGGAACATAGATATCAGAATCTACGATAGGAGATATAGAGAACAATGAATGGGTGAATGGATCATCATCAATATCAATAGTAGCTCCATATGTTACTTCTTTTTCATCATTATTATCAGAATAAGAAGAATCACCTTCAAGAGACACATAAAAAGATGGATCTTCAATATTTGCTTCTTCATTGAAGGAGGAAGCATTCAAATCAAAGAGGGTAGCAACAACATGAGATGTATGAGAAACTTCTTCATCATGATCAACCATTATCAGAGAATGTAGAGGCCAATAAATATTGAGAGAGAGAACAATAGGAGATGTTGGGTTCGCTCCATGTTTCATCTTCTACTTCTTGCACACCAAAAGCTTTGTCCAAATTGTTCCAAAGCTCAAATGGATACTCAACAGAATCTATGAGATGATGTATATTTGGAGACATTCCCAAACAAATAATTCCATAAGCTCTATCACAATTATTTAGACAATCAATCTTCTCTTCATAAGACTCAGGTTCACTCAAAACACCAATGGAGACATCAAAGAGACTTTGCCTCTTCAAGTATGCCCCCATCTTGGGCTTCCAATCATCATAGTTGAAAGGAGATAGTAGAGGAACATTTGAATCCATATTGAAGTTGTTGATATGCTCTAGGAGATGTTCTCTGCAACCTACAAAACAAAACTAGGAGAAAATCTTGTAAGCTAGACAAGCTATTCTTCAGAGAGGGATAGGAGATTGGATGAGCTCCTCAAATCTATAGAACTTGATCAACCTTGATGCTCTGATACCATGTAGAAATAATAGCTTCAATGCTATGATAAAATATGCTAAGAAGAAGCAAATGAAATATATCTTGCTACTAAGAATTCTCACAAGCATACACAGGAAAACTAGAGAGAAGAAAAGAGACCGAATCACATGACTGAAGAGATGAATATTGGTGTGTATCCTTCCATACAATAATGACGAATAATAGTGTACATAAATAGTACATCCGTCATAGGAAAATTGAGTTGTATGGAGACAACTCATAGAGCTCAAAAAGGTTGACTTACCAAAATATAGCAAACCTCCATAGGTGGCTAAAGCACTTCCCAAATCTGTCAAGGACCTCACGAATTAGCAAAAGCGTGACTGAGTTGTCAAGAGAGATGGAAAAACATGCTAATCCTGGAAAATGGAGAGAAGGTCATGAAGGATGGGTTGGAAACAAAGGAACTCATTTTCCTAGTTAACTAGATTTACCTTATCCACAAAAAAGCAGGATAAAGCGGAATAAAGCAGAATCTGTGTTGTTTACTAATTTTGGATGTCCATAAAGTGGTCAATATCAAACTAGAATCATAAATAAAGAATTCATGGGGTATAGATGGCATGTGTTGACTTTAAGGTGCAAGTGGATGCCAACTAATTAAGCTAGTAGGTAGATAATTAATTAAATAATGATTAATTATTTTATCCTAAGTATTGAGTGGGTTTAATATATTCCAACAAATCGCTGGTAGTAACCGGTGAGTCCCATGAAGGACCGAATGTCAGTGACATCCTTAGGTACATGACATTCTGAAATATCCTTAATATTTTGTGGATCTACCGCGATCCCATCCTATGAAATGACATTACCTAGGTACTGAATTTATATCTTAAATAATTCACACTTCTCGAACTTAACATATAGGTGATACTCTCTTAAGGTCTGTAGCACAATTTCCAAGTGTTGTTGATGTTATTCCTCTGTCTTGGAGTAGATCAAGATGTCATCACGAAATATCAACACAAACTGATCTAGTTAGTTGTTGAAAATACTATTAATTAGGCACATGAATTTAGCAGGGGCATTTGGTTAATTCAAAAGGAATTACTACAAATTCATAGTGCCCATATCGGGTTCTGAAGGCCGTTTTACTCACATCTTCTTCTTTAATCATGATCTGGTGATAACCAGACTGCAAATCTAACTTGGAGAAGACTTTTTCTCCCCCTACTTGATCAAACAGGTCATTGATCATAGGCAGGGGATACTTGTTCTTGATAGTTACTTTATTCAGCTTCTTGTAATCTATACAAAGTCTTATAGTCCCATCCCTTTTATTAACAAATAGAACTTGTGCTCCCGAAGGAGACATACGATAAAGTATCTTAGATACCGGTGCAAACCCAGGCACAATCTCAATGGAGAAATATATTTCTCGTTGAGGGGGTAGTCTTGGCATCTCTTCTAGAAATACATCCATAAAATTATTTAAGACTGGGTGGCCTTTTACCTGTGTTTGACCTTCATTAAGGAGCAGGCCAACGACTCGCACTACATACAGCTTGCAACCCTTTCTCATACATTTCTTTAATTGCATGGTAGATATTTGTATTAAGGAAACAAGTTTAATGACAACTTCTACCTTCCCAACAATTAAATCCTCGACCACATAAGTGAAGGTTTTATCAAAACAATTCAATATTACTTTATGCTCTACTAAACAGTCCATGCCAATAATCATATCATATGACCCTAAAGGTAAAACATTCATATTAATCATAATCACATGATTCATTATTTTAACTTCACAATCAACAATAAACTCAATTACCTTTCTCCTTGTTTCGGTGGCCAGTTGGACTAACCAGGGTTTTATGTGCCTTACCTTGTCAAGTTGGCAGTCCTCCATCACGTTGGGAGTGATGTAACTCAAAGTAGCCCCTGGGTCAATTAGTATAGAAAGACTTTGGTTAGAGATAGTACCTTCAATCTCCACAATTGTAGATTGATAATCTGCGTGTCAATTTTATAGGGATGCATTAATCTTGTGGTAACTTTTCCCAATTTCCCCAATAGTGGAAGTTTCTTGTAGGTTGTGAAAAACCTTATTTGATTGGTTGATGCATGGATAGTTCCTTCGCAGGTGGGGATCTCCACATTACCAACACTTCACAAGTTCTCTAGGGGCTCCAATGGTCTCCTTCGGTCCAATATTCACAGGTTTATAGTTCTTTTGTGAAAACTGTTCATTTTTGTCGTAGGAATTTCCTTGCGTATTTCTTGGCATGTTCCTGAAGGTTGGGGGATGGAATCCCTTCTTCCGTTGGTTGAAATTTTCTTGTTCTTTGCCCCTCCAAGCCTTGGAGAGGTCATTCCTCTATTTGTATTGTTCAAAACACAACCTCGTATTTCTTAAGGCTTCATCCAGGGTTTTGGGATTGTCGAATTCAATTCTGTCATTATAAGACTCTGGTAAAAAACTCAAGAACCTTTGCACTTTCACTTTTTCTTCTTTAATATACGGTACAAACCACAACAGATCAAGAAATTTGTTAATGAGGTCCTCTATATTCATTTGGTCGGGTTTCAATTCATATAATTCCTTGGTATTTCTCTCGTAGTAACTCTTTGACAAATATTGCTTCTTGAACTCCGACCCTCCTTGGTTTTCTCTTTTATTACCTTGGAAATCTCCAGATCTTACCACCAAATGTTGGCCTTTCCCTTCAGGTTTTAGATGGCCATCCTCACCTTCATGTTGCTAGAGTAATTATAAATTTGAAAGTACTTATTGATATCTAGCAGCCAAGCCTCTGCCTCTTCTCCGACCTTGGATTCATCGTCAAAGCTGGTTGGCTTGATCTTTTTAAATGCCCCTTGCAGATGGTCTATCTTCATTTTTTCAACTGACTTAGCTCGATTCGCAGACTTCTGTGTTCCATTGGAGGAACTATCTTTTCTTTTGGCACTTTCTGGAACTTTCGAGTCTCTCCCAATCTCTGTATGGGGTTTTTCCCCATTATTTTTCTCTTGCAAACTCTGTAGTAATATTTCATTTATCTCCTACTGCTTCTCCTGAGCCTTCTTCAGCTGCTCATTATCTTCCTTGAAGCTCTGTATTTCTACGATCAAGTTCCTCATCGTTTACAGTACTTGACTGGTTCAGAGTGTTCATATTCTGGTTACGATGATCGTGGTGCTGGTGCACATTCTTCAGGTCGACCCACATTTTTACTTTGTGAGGCCATTGCTGTATTCTATTACAAAACAATTTTGTATGTGCACAAAACATTCCAACACAAATTTTTATGATTAGAACAAACTTTCCATAATTCAGCAGAACTAGATGTTCCCAGAAGGCGACAGACATTAGGGGAATTTTGAGGTAAAAAATGGGCCTCATAAGGGATATATTAAAATATTATGAACTAGACATTTTATGGGGAATGTATACTTGAAAACCTGCATTTCCACTACATTAAATGTACAATTTAGATAACCATGGTTGAGTTACATAGTAGAAACAAAAATAATAAAAAATGTTATATTGAAGTGACTAAAAGCTAATTTTAATTTTCAAAAAATGTTTAGTACTTGAATGTATTCATGTCCTTGAACTTGGAGATCACTTTTAATAATAAAATATAAACACAATGAAAAGACAAATAAATTTGTTTTAATAATAAAATATAGACACATTGAAAAGACAATCAAATAATTTTTAGTAACAAAATGAATAAACAATCAAAATTTTCAATTTTTCTCCAACCATACATTGAAATTTAAGATAAAAATATTTTAATATTTTCTTAATTTTTTATTATAACTTAATTCTTTTATTTCTTTCTATAATTTATGTATTTTTATGATATAATTAATTTAGTGTTTAAAAATTAAAATTTAAGATAACATGTCTCTTTTTAATTTTTTTTATAACTTATCTTTTTAGGTTCTTAACTAAATTTACAAATGTTAATGATTTGATTAACCTATTATTAGAAAATTAAAATTTAAAATAATAAATATATATGTATTTTTTTAATTTAAATTACTTATTTTCATATTAAACCAATTTATGTGTTTTTATAGTAGAATTAATTTAGTTCAATTCTCATAAAATAGGATGTTTAAGATTTGTATAAAAAAAAATTCTAAATTTTTTTTTACTAATTACAATTGATTTTTAATTTTAGTAAATTTTTCTATGTTATAAATATAATATCATTATTATTATATTTATTATTATATTATGTATGACGGGATATAACTACTTTTTATTTATAATAAAAATATAATATTTTAATGTTTTTTTTTTCCTCGGAAAAAATTCATAATTTTATTTCAAAATTTGAACAAAATTACATCTGTACATGTAGCAAGATCACTAATGATCCCTACATTGTCTTTAAGATCTGTCACCATATCACACAAAAATCACATAAAAATAACCTGCCTGTAAACAAACTCTAGATGTAACACAGCAACAAGAATTGCTGATAATCCTGTCACATATAGTCATGTCACAAAATCTGATCTTGAACCAGTTCATTTGCTCATAACAGCAAAATCATAAACAAAAACCCATCCTATAGTATCTCACATACTGTCCCTGTCAATGAAATCCACATATCAACGCATTGATATCCTATCCATCCGCCTGAATTAACTATATATTCCTGAAGCAGCACGATACCACATCAAAGACACAGCACATATATTGCTGTCAGCAAATTTTCAAATAAAAGCATTATAGAGATGTTTATCAAAACACAAGGAAAAGCCCCAGTTGTAAAACATTACACTCGTTCCTGAGAAACATCAATAAGCTGAAAGCCTATCCCATCCTGTATACAAAACAGTGTCCTCAAACCCTGTAGCAGCTAGGTAACCACAACAGATCATCACGATACCACATCTAAATTTCCCCCAGACATTGCTGCTGTCAGCAAATTTTCAAATAAAATATAAGCATTATAGCTAAGTTTATCAAAACACAAGGAAAGTCCCAACGGTGCAACATTCACTCGATCCTGATCTGTCATATACTCTGTCCAGTCACAAAAAAGAGACCCGATCATTTGATTTCACAAAGCAAAAAGACTATCAATAGATAAGCATCAATAAAGCCTATCCCATCCTGTATTCCAAATTTAAAACAGTGTCCACAAAACCTGTGGCAGCCCGATATCCACAGTATCCTATTTAGAGCAAAAACAGTCAATGCTGAGCCAAAATTAAATCATTAAAAGGCCGATGATAATAGCTGAAAGAACCCTCGCCAGAGTGTACAGTTATCCTCCATCTACCAAAGTCTAACTGCGTCGCTTCCTTGGATAAACGATCAGCCACCCCATTTCGTTCCCTATAGACATGAGTAAAGGAAATACAATTAAAATGTTGTTTTATGCGAAAAATCTCCTCCAGAATAGGTAAAAGTATCATCACATGGCACTGAACAGTCTCTTTTGCCCATTCAATAACTAACATAGAGTCACCATAAACTTGTAATGACAAACACCCCTGCTCCAGAGCAAATAAAAGCAAAAGTCTAAGGGACATTAATTCAGCATAATTGTTTGTGCCTTTTCCTAATCCAGCTGAAAAATGAAAAAAATGAGACTTTGTTTTGTAAAGAACTCCACCCCCACCACAACTCAATTGCCGATCTTGTGAAGCTCCATCAAAGTATCCCCATGGGAGAGTATTGTCTATCAATTCCTCTCGCACAAGCCTATGCTTATGAAGTTTCTCAGGTTCCCTGAAATGTTGTATTATGACAACAATTTGAGCCACAACAGACTCCATTGGAGTTCGACAATCCTGAAAAATTATCTTGTTTCGGGTAATCCATATCCCCCAAGCAAATATACATGGAACAGCTCTGAGATATTTTTTCCCAGCCCACCAGTTTTGAAATGCAAGGAGAGCAGAATCCCCCTGCCAGCCCCCGATGTAACCCAACTGTTTGCCCACTTCATTCCATATAGTTTGAGAATAACTACATTGAACAAAAAGATGATGTATAGTTTCCTCATCCTTCCTACACAGCACACAAAAACCAGGACCTTCAAGAAATCTTTTTTGCAGGATATCCCATGTTGGAGCTTTATTTTCCAATATAGCCCAGAATTGTAACTTTGCCTTACCCGGACATTTTATCTTCCACAACTGTTTCCACCACCAAACCATTTCACGATTATGATCCAAAACAATGAGCTGAATATATCCATGTTTAGGAGTATAACATACTGAAGGATGAAAGTCCCAAATCAATTTATCCTCTCGGTTAGTCAATCTGACATTTGAAGCCCTTAACTGCCTAATATATCCTTCCCATTCCACCAGCATATCATTTTGAATATCAAGTCCCTGAGCACTAATCCAGCCTTGATGCCATAATGAAGAAAATTCCTTATCCTCAATATCAGCAATAAAATGAAACCCTCTATTTTCCAAGTATATTCTCAGCGCCTCAAAAAGTACCCATGCCCTCCCACAGCCAACCCAGGGATCAATCCCGATTCGAACCATTCTCCCATTACCAATTCTCCACACCAAACCAGAACCCACCAGATCAAAATATTTTATCACTGCACGCCAGACCACTGAACAATTTGTCCAAGATTTGTCCACCAACCTAATCCATTCAATGAGAGTCAAAGGAGCAATGTATTTATGATACACCACACTAGTCCACAGACTCTGTGTATGTATAAGTCTCCATGAAACTTTTGCTCCTAAAGCCTTTGCAAAAAGGAAAATATTTTTTAACCCCCACCCTCCCAAAGCTTTTGGAATAGCAATTTTCTCCCACCTCACCCACACCAAAGCCCGATGTTCATTTTTACCTCTCCATAGAAAAGAAAAACATAATCTGCGAATCTGTTCAAGAATCCCCCGTGGCATCCAAGCAAGAGACATCCAGTAGACAGGTATCGCTTCTAACACAGATTTTATCAGAACCAGCCTCCCAGCCCGAGAGAGCCATTTATGACTCCAACATTGAAGTCTTTTTTCAAGTTTTGTCAATAACCAGCACCAATCTGCCTTTAGGTACGAGTTAGGTTTTAGAACAAACCCCAGATACTTTAACCCATCATCCAAATCCAAAATTCTAAAAGACAAATGATGAGCAATTCTATTTGTCTCCTGCTCAGACAAATTCGAGCATGTAATAGTGGATTTTTCAAAGTTTACCACCATGCCCGCAGCAGCTTGAACTAGGGATAATCCTTCAGATACCTTATCAATATCCTGACTTGAACCATTAGTGAATATCAAAATATCGTCAACAAAAAGTAGATGTGTAATATACAAAACCTGGGAAATGGCCGTACCACGAAAAGTCCCTTCAGCTTTAGATGCCAATATAAAGCGGCTAAGTCCTTCAGCAACAAGTAAAAACAAGAGGGGAGAAAGAGGACAACCTTGTCTAAGACCCCTTCCCGCATGGAAGAAAGGGCTAGCAGCACCATTTATGAGGACTGCAAAACTCACCGTACTAATACAAGCCATAATCCATCTCACAAATTCATAACAGAAGCCCAAATGAGTAAGCAGCATCCTAAGATAAAGCCAACTAACCCGATCATAAGCCTTGGAGAGGTCAATCTTGATCACTGCTCCTTTCTGTTTCTTAATTTTCAAAGTATGTAAGCCTTCCTGAGCTACTCCAATAGCCTCATGAATTTGACGACCCTCCAGAAACCCAAATTGCTCACTAGAAATATGTTGAGACAAAACAGATTTGAATCTCTTTGCAATAACCTTAGAGATGATCTTATATAAACAATTGCACAAGGAGATAGGTCTGTAATCCTCAAAATTTGCAGGTTTATCAACTTTTGGGATAAGAGAAATAAAAGTTGTATTGAGCGGGCCATGTATAAACCCAGCCTTTCTAGATTCCTCAACAACCGACAAGAGCTCCTCACCAAAGAAATCAAAGAAACCCAAGAAGAATTCAACAGTCCAACCATCTGGCCCCGGACTTTTATCTTTTTGAAAAGAGTGAAGTACCCGAGAAAGCTCCTCCATCGAAACTTCCCCCATCAAGCTCCTGTTTTCCTCCTCATCCACAAATCGAGGAAAGAGTTGTGCCACCCGAATGACCTCAGCAATATTATCTCCAGGTTGTGCAGTGAACAGATCCCCAAAATACCGAACACCCAAATCAGCCAGCCCCTCAAAACTGGACACCTATACCCCTTCTGCCGAAGACAAATCCCAAATGGAATTAGAACATTTTCTCCCCTTTGCAAAAGCTTGAAATTTTTTTGTATTCTCATCACCACATTGAAGCCAGATTGCTCTGCTCTTCAACCTCCACATTTCTTCTCGCTCACAAAGAATCACATTCCGCCTCTTTTCCAAAGAAAGGAGAAGATCCTTAGACTCTTCATCCAAAAACCCCATCCCCCGACTATGCAACAACCTGTCAATATCCAACTCACAATTCCTCAAGTTCAGATCATCAGCCACCCTCTTAGCATGAGCCCAAGAGATAGTAGCCTCCTTTAAGTGTTTCATATTTTGATAAAAATGAACCCCTGCATGCTCCAGAGAGTTTTGAGGACAATGAATCCACATCTCCTTAACCAAAGATTGAAAACCCTCATCTTTCAACCAGCTGGAATTAAATTTGAATGGACATGGAGGATTCCTCCGATGACCCTTAAATTCCAGAAAAATAGGGCAGTGATCAGAAATCCCTCCTGTGTCTACCCACTGCCTAACAATTTCCACCCCAAGGGCCAAGGATTCAGTCACCAAAAATCGATCTAATCTCTTGGCTACCCTTTGTTCCCCTGCTCGCTTATTTCTCCAGGTAGGGACAAGCTTGGGCGGGAGTATGTCCAGAAGATCCTTCCTCGCAAAAGCTTGTATGAAATTTTTTTTCAATACATCCGGAACAGCTCTAGGCCCCCACACCTCAGAGACTCCCAATGTAAGATTGAAGTCTCCTCCCAAAATTACCTCAGAAGCATCAAATAGGTCCATAGTTAACAAGGAGTCCCAAAATCTTGCTCTATTCAAATATGGCCCATAAATGTTTACAATCGTGATGGTCTTCCCCAATTCAGAGTCCCACACTTCCAACCCCACACCAGAATTAATACCCCAAAAACAGTCACATCTGCAGCTTTGAACCTTCCACCCCGAGGCCAAACCTCCAGAGCGGCCCCTAGCATCCACAACCACAAACTTCCAACTAGAAAGCAATGTTTCTAAAACCCTAACAACCTCCTCACTACATCCCAAGGTTTCCTGTAGTAAAATAACATCCGGCTGATTTAACTCCACCAGCCTTCGAAGAGACGTTTTTTTTAGGGGACTCGCCAAACCCCGACAATTAAAGGACATTACTTTCATTAGGGAGACCCCGCCTGGGCTTTTACTGCTCTAAGTGCCCATTCAATTGAAGATTGTTTCCCCATTCCTAAATCCACCTTTGCCCGGTCTTTTGCAATGGACAACAGGGATTTTCTACCACGACCTTTCCCCATCCCACGCAAGGATAACTCAGGAAGACCTTTCCCCCCCGACCCTTCAAAGGATATCTCCCTACTTCTAAGGGCATATTTGATACTTTTTCCTTCAGAGCTGGAAGAAGAATTAGTAGAAACAATGGAAGGGGAGAATGCAAAATCATTGGATGGCATTGGACAAGAGACAACCGGATAATGGATAACCGGACTAGCCAATGGAGACCCAGTAGTCAAAACTCCCCCCAAATCAGCAGAGACAGTAAACAAAGAAACAACAGGAGAAGGACTAAAAGACATACCCAAAGGATTCGATGATGCAACCCCTCGAAAGGTAGCCTGCTCTGAAATCGGCCTGGTTCCTGAAGAGACCAAAGCATGTTCCCCCGCCCCCTGTCTGTCAGCAATTAATCCCCTAGAGTCCATCTTTTCATTGTCCACTTCGCACAAAAGCCCATCTGATGAAAATGGTAGTTTAATGGAAGAATTCTTTAACACTGGTTCAATGTCCACTGTCCTTCCTTTCGAAAACCCAGAATTCCTAGCCCCCACAGCTGCATTAACCCCCACCTCCTTAAAAGCATCATTCCCATCCGAATTCAACGGTTTACTGATCTTGAAGGGAAGCGAACAGCTAGCTACCAAATGTCCATAAGCATGACACCGGTGACACCTGAACGGCACCCCCACATAGTCAAGAATTTGTACAAAATCACCATCCTTCGACTGCACAGTGATCTCTGAGGAAAGGCCGAGACGCAGGTCGATCTTAACCATAATTTTTGCCACTGAATATTTACCAGTCTCCTTAAAAGATAAATCGGAACACACATATTCTCCCAAATAATTTCCAATTTCTGCAAAGCGTTTCTCATTCCATAAATGCATAGGGAATCCCAGAAGTTTTACCCACAGGGGCTCCTGATAAATCTTCTCTTTTTGTGAATCAAAAAAGGGTGTCCATCGTTTCAAAACATTGGAGTCTCTTGCATAGTCCACTGCCTTTCCAAGACAACATCTACCTCCCTTTTGCTGTGCATTATAAAAGAAAACCAACCTTTAGTTAAGACCCGAATTTCAGGGGCCGAATCCATCAGAGTTTTCCACTGCTCTTCCACCCATCTCCGAAGAAAACCACGGCCAAACCGTTTACCCCGGACATGCCCAACTACTGCAATCATGGACATATCCTCAGCCTCCTCCATCGTCACATCAATCCCCAGTACGAGCTTGTCCCTGCGCTTTCTGTTTTTAACTGCTTTGGGACCTTTGGAAAAACCCTTTGACGCTGTCCTCCCTTGTTTATTGGATAATATTTTAATGTTATTAATATTTTCTTTATATAAATAAATTTTACTAATTACAATTATTTTTAATTTTAGTAATTTTT